>JARUPZ010000005.1:5478357-5717887 GCA_031213475.1 Nereocystis luetkeana
CAAACACCCATGGTACCACTCATGAACCCTAATTGCAATCCCCATCGTACCGTTCATGGCCTCTAATTGCAATCCCTATCGTACCGCGCGTCGCTTGGTAAAGCCCAAGCGTTTCTAGAACTTGCTCACCTCGCGGGGTTGCCTGCCAGAGCTCGTTCTTGGGCACCAGGCAGCCGGGGGGCACCACCGTCCCCGCACCGATCTGCCCCCCCTCCTCCATCACCGAGCCTTCGGCTACCACCGCCCCAGCTCCGATGCGGCACCTGCGGTAGAAAAAATCCAGCAACAACGTCGGGCGCAGCGGAGCGTTCAAAAGGGGTGTTTAGTGAGGCCCATACTACAGCAAAAAAAAAAAAGTGACGCAGCATGGACAGAAAGTTGCTGCAACGCGAATGGGCCAAGGGAGGAAGGAAGAAAGGAATCCTGCCTGTCCTTAGACTTAGAAGATAAAAGAAAGAAGGGCGGGAGGTATAGGACCAGCCACGTGAAGAGTGGACACACATTGCATCGGCAGTAGTGGGGGTGTTATTAGAGACGAGGGAGAGGGGGGGGGGGGGGGGGGGGGGGGGGTCGTTCGCTCGCCAAAACGACGGCAGCGCCGCAGAAACCCGAACGAACGACTGCCATTGGGCGCACTTTCTGCAGAGCGGTCCCAAAACGAACCGGCCCCGGGACACGGAGACGAGCAAGCCGCCCGACACCAACAGCGACTGCCGTCTTTTGTACCCCAAAAATGAGCTCGGTTTTCTCCTTGACAGAAAAAAACAACCACAAAAGGACAACGACCGACTTCAAAACAATACCTGCCAAAGCATCACGAAGAAAACGTAAAACGAAAGTCTGGCAAAACACAAACACACACACACACACACACAACAACGGCGACAAAAAAAACACACGAAAACAACTACGTCGTACGAGTATGACATCCCGGGGCCCCGGCCGTGTTTCTTGTGGCTTGCTTTCCTACCCGCCTTGTGTCTACTCGCGACCATGACACAGAGCATGACGATCACCGTGTTACGAAACTAACACAGCTCCAACCCTCGCCCACGCTCACGCGTACACCTACCTACGCCCCCGCCCACACCCAAGCCCAAGCCCACGCTCACACCCACGCCCCCCCCCCCCCCTTCCCTCCTCCCACCTTTTCTAACTTTTTTGGCGGTCAGTCAGAGCCTGGCGATCGAGTCATTTGTGCGGGGTGGAAAACCTTTGCACAGCACAAGGTGAACTATCGTGTCACGTCGTGTTTATGGAGAGGCACTCACCACCCAGATAAATACCGGCAATGACCCCCTCGCTGTATCTGGAAGTGGCCGCGCCGGAAATTAAATCAACTAATTGAAGCTGTGGTCCATAAGCAAGAAAATCCGCCTCACAAGCGGTTCTTACTACGATGCAGCTCGCCGTTCATGCGACTCGCCGAACGCCTCGCGGACGCTTCGCGCTTGGTGCAAAAAGCAATGTCTGCCTGGGAGGTAAAAACCCGACGTACTCCGTCCCGGCATTGTACGGATGAAAGGGTCTATGGTCACACGACTACGGCCATGCATGATATCGAGTACCCCCCTCCCCCCTCCCCCGTCCTCACCCCACCCCCGCGCGAATAATATTGCCCCTGATCGCTCTCACCTGTTGCCGATCATGCAGGACGTCAGGACAGCCCCGGGCTCGACGATGACCCAGGAGTCGATGATCACCTCCGAGGTGAAGCCCGTGTCGACGCTCCCCACGGTGTTGACGACGGCCTTATCGCCGACGTGAACGTGCGCGCCGATCTTCACAGCGTTCTTGTCGCCTGATCCCCCGCCAAGCGTCCCCAGACACACGGTAAACAGGTAGTAATGTTACGGGGGACCATAGTAAAATAGGACCAAATGTTGTTGGAAAAAAAAACAAGGAAATATAGAGGTTTTTTCGTGTACCGTAGGCCCAAATTCAATATGCCCCCCCCCCCCATAAAAATAGCATAGAGCAACAACAAAATATTTTAAACAAGAAAACGCGAGCGTCGGAAAAGTTGATGTCTGCCGGGTGCCTGTATTCACATCGGCGGCTGATATGCATGCTACTTCATCTCTCTCTGTTTCTCTATATCTCATCTCTCTCCTTCAACAACCTCTCTCCCTCACCCTCTCGCCTCGAGGACAGCGCGACGGCTGCTGCTCGAGCAGCGCTTCTTCGCACAACACAAAAAAACGTAGCGGCGCATCACCAGGTCTATCACGGTGAGAGGTTACATACAACATATATACCAGGTCTTATCAGGGTGAGGTTACACACAACATGGCGCATTACCAGGTCTATCACGGTGAGAGGTTACATACAACATATTTACCAGGTCTTACCAGGGTGAGGTTACACACAACATGGCGCACTACCAGACCTATCAGGATGAGGTTACACACAACATATTTACCAAGGTCTATCACGGTGAGAGGTTACATACAGCATTCAAAACCAGCACCGTGTTCGTGTTTCCAGTACACCAACAGCAAAAGTCGTGTCATCATCATCTACTGTACGTGCTACACATAGTTTTGTATCCTATGATCTCAAAAAAGAAACAAGAAGGGTGGGACACAAGGCGGTCCGGTGTCGCCCGCCCTCGACTGAGGCGTTCAACGACAGAAGCTCACTCCGAATTTTCTGAGGCCTCTCATTGCCCCTTTTGTCCAAGGAGCTCCATACCTCATCCGAAAACTGACTGCAGCAAAAATCGAATTGCACCTCGATGAATAATCTCATGAACTACAATACAAAGTATACAAAAACAAATATTTTTCCGAAACAAGGTTTGACTCTCCGACCATTTTGGGTTAAGAGAATCCGTCATCCAGAAAACGTGTTATTACGGTGGACCATAGTTAACAGGACCTATGGCATACATGAAAACCTATATGTTTAACCATTTTTACTAACAATATTTGGTCCTGTTAACTATGGCCCCCCGTAATAGCGGAAACGTGCTGACCTCTACCGTAGAACGCATCGACTGACCTCGAATGACGGCTCCGTACCACACGCAAGAGTGGTCGATGATCCTCACGTTGCCCACCACCGACGCGCAAGGCGCAACGAACGTCGTGGGCATCGTGAACCCTCGATCCTGGTGCAGGTTCATCACCGGTCGGTGCTTAAGGTCTGCATGCAGCGCAGCACACAGCAGCAGCGGCATCATTCCGTCCAGAAGGAAGGGGTGGGGGGGGGGGGGGTACTCATTTATCATGCATGGCCATAGTCGTATGACCACAGAGGGGGTTGGGGGGGGGGGGTACTCATTTGTTGCTTGCCTTAGTCATTTGATCATTGACCGCGCATCCCTTTCGAGACGGAGCACCGTTCCTACTCCTAATAGAGACACCTCCAACAACTGGGCGCTGATTACGTTGTTTCCATATATTATTACATAGAAACGTTTTGCCAATTTTATCCTCTTCCTGTTTGGCCGCCTGTGGCCACCCTCTATCTCCTAGGGCAGCGATCGTTTTCTCGCTGCTATCTGGTGCATCAAACTCCTCCATGTCACATTCGTCTACTTCCCTCAGCTCCTCTTCCAACACATCCCGTTTCTCCTTGTATATTTCTCATTCTCCTACTATGTAAGTTCTACTCTCTACTTGTATTGCCTCGCCACACGGACGGGCAGGCACATCTGTGCATCTACTTCCTCCTCCTCCCGGCTACTGGTGTACCTCTTTCTTCTTTCTGGCAGGTCCAGGCCACCTCCACGAAAGCGCAGTTTCAGCGTTTTCGCGAAGTCCATCGGTCCATGCAAATACGTTTTCATTCCTATTCCTACCCTCAATCCCCCTTATATCGTCAAGGGGTTTTCCGATTCCGCCTTGTTTCTTAGCGCTAGCCTTTGCCTTCTTTCCATTCTTTCTTCTACTTCTGCCTCTACTTCTGCCTTGTACCTCGTTGGGGGGGAGGGGGGGTTATAGGGGGTACTACGATGAAGGAGGCGGAGCTCGTTTCGGGATGGCGAAAAAGCCGCTCGTAAAAAGTAGACAAGCACATTCCTACTGAACGGTTACGTGCTTAGAAGGGGCATATACAAAAAGGGTACCCGGGTAACCAAACCTGGTTGTGTGTTGTTTGGGTCATACTCGCGTAGGTACCCGGGTAACCCCCCAGCGGGTACATGAACAGGGTGTTTCGCGAAAATCCAATCTGGTAGGGGTATACAACTATTCCGAACCGATACCGAAACACCAGAAACACCAGAACCTGATTGGCTACGCAGGTGATTCGGAAGGCGCCACTCGTACGAACACGGCCAAGCATAATTTGCTCTTTTTTGTTAACCAACCCACAAAGTTACCCAACCCGATGACACTTTCTTAGGCTTTGAAAATGCCATTTTGGTCACTTTTCCCCACACCATTTTTTTTTTGTTCATGCATTGGGATACCTATTGTATAGGTAAAACAGGCCATAAGAAAGTCAACCCAGCCAACAAACTTCTTCGCGAAACACCCCATCAAACCAGCCAACAAACTTCTTCGCGAAACACCCCAATCTATCTGCGGCAGTCCTCAGGAGAACCATGACTTGCGGATCTCTCCCGCTGTCAACCGCCCTTTTCCGCGCGGTGTCTTCGCCAGGGGCGCGCACCAGCCTATCACGGGGGGCCATATTAAATAGGACCTACGGTACACACAAAAACCTATATATTTCGCTATTAATACTAAAAGTATTTGGTCCTATTTACTGTGGTCCCCCGTAATAGTGTGCACCGGCTGTCGCCGCGGATCCGCCCGCTCCGCCCGCACGCGTCCCGCGCGCTGCATCAGCGTCGGGGGTCGGGGGCTCCGTCAAACCCTGCTCTTGTTAGCGTTCGGCACGTTCTATGATCCGCGCTCACCACCGGACGCGCGATTTGGCGTGAACATTTCGGGAGGGCTGCTCTTCTCCGACCCCAAATCTCCAGGGAGCGTCGTCTCGGCTTCCTTGCCGGCGCGCGCGCCGTCATAGAGGCTCCCGTGCGAGCGTCCGCTCTACGATAGGAATCACAGCCCCACCAGAAACATGCCACTTATATTTGGTCGCCATGATTTTCGTGACGGGAATTTTAGGTTTTGTTTGCGCGACAAGCGATGATCTTTTCAACCAAGGTGTTCGATGAGTTGCTCAGGTTAAGAGACCACTGCGGTAGCTCATTCTAATCGGGGGGGGGGGGGGGGGGGGGGGTTACATGCCGCCCTGGACGATCCTTCTGGGTAGCTGCATGTTGCAAGATCAACACCCTTAGCGGTGCCAGCGGCCAGAGGATCGATGGAGGATCGATAGCCCATGTATACGAGAGTATATTCGGGGTTTCCCAAAGAAAATAAATGTGCGTGTTTCAACTGCGGGGTACATGTCTGACCCAAACTGCCGACGGCAAGGCGTTTCGTGGCAGTCCGGAGACAGCACACGGCAATAGAGCCCACTGCGGCCTCTGGTACGGCCTCTAGCACCGAGGCTTTCCAGGCAGGCCCTGCTACCGGCATGGACGAGCGAAGCTGATCCGCAGCAGATAACGTTTACCGTACTCAAAGCTCTGTAGCCGTATTTCTTTTCGCCGTCGTCGGGATATACCTTGAACGATAAAACATGTACGTGAGCATTTTCAAAAGAGGTAAAACGAGGATGTACTGCGGGCTCCGACGGCGGTAGCATCACCACACACCACCACCAGCAGCAACAGAAAGGGTGGGGAGTATACGGCGCACAGCAGCACCAGGGGCAGCAGCGGCAGTAGACAGGCAGCATTACTTTCTGTGCTGCTTGCTGCTATTGCAAGCAGCAAACGGCGGTGCAAGCGGGCTCAAAAACTACAGTATGGAGTGCGAACCGAACCAGGGTCGTTCCTCTGTGCACAGCGTGCGAGAAGCACGGGCCTACCGCACACAGACTACTACAGCGAGCTGTCGATAGCGCAATCGGTCGGTAGTTGCTTCGGCGGGGGGTGTACGAGACGTCTTTTGATAGGCGGTCTTCCAAACAAACACCAATAACAACAGACTGGAGAGATATCCCTGGCCCCGCGTGGAAAACGCCGGATAAACCTTGGGAACTCCTTCTCTTCTTCGTGTGTTTGTCCCCACTCCCGCGAACCCCCTACTGCACGGTTTACGCCTAGCTGTGGAGCGCGCAGCAGTCATTGGAGGTGCTGATTGTTGTTGTTGTAGTTTGTGTAGCGTGCGTGCAGAGCGACATGCAACAACAGCTGCGCAGCAGTGCTAATCTAGTTTTTCTTATGTGTGGCGGATACTGATCGAAGAGTATCAGCACAGCAGTCACTTCCGTTCTCCGCATGAAAGGGCAGTGCGTAGAACTCTACCGACTCTTGGCATTACGTCTGATCTGCACCCTTCGCTAAGTAACAGCTTGGGCATCACCCGAGCCGGCGAACGGCGCGGCAGTCCAGGCCGCCGGCGACTCTCATCTGTATGCCCTACGAAGAACGCCTTCGCAGCACGCGCATCAACAGTAGCGCATTGCTCGTTGTCTGCGAGTGACGCTTCACATCGCGACTGCAAACATCTGCACTGGATTGCGTGATCTAGGTTAGCAGAGCAGCGCAGGGACGTTTTGTGCCGCACAGTAGTGCCGTGACCTGCCGTGTGGTACGGGCTGTGCCATCGTGCTGTGTTTCCTCTATCGTATCAGGTACGTACCAGGCGCCAGGTATCAGACGAAACTACGTACGGAGTACCAGGGATGTATCGCATGTACAGTACGTACATATAGTCACAAAAATGGCACACGCAACTCAGTTCAGCTCAGCAGCATCAGCGTGGTGCGGGCTGTGCCGTGGTGCAGTGCGTCCTCTTTCGTACATACAGGCAGGCATGTATAATACGTTTGTACGCAGAATCACAGAAAATAGCGCACGCAACTCAGCTCAGCCAGCACAGCAGCGCAGCGCAATGCAGCTTCCGTGTGGTGCGCTGTACCGTGGTGCTGTGTTTTCTGATTACGGGGGACCATAGTTAATAGGACCTATGGTATAGACAAATACCTATATATTTACCTATTTTTACTGACAATATTTGGTGCTATTTACTATGGCCCCCCGTAATACGAGTACCGGTAATGTACGCGTGCGTACATACCGGTACGACGTACATACAGTACTGCAGTAACGCAAGAAAGGCACAGCCGGCTCACTTCAGCGCAGATCAACGCAACAGCGCAGCGCAATGCGGCGCCGTTCGGTGCTGTGCTTTCGCTTTCGCACCAGCACATACATGCATGCGGCGCCCGGGTTGGTCTTTCTGGGGTATGGACCTGCTGGCATTTGAAAGCCGCCAACGTGTGCACCACTTTTTTATGACCATCTTCTGTTTGTTCCGTCTTCTATTATTTGTCCTGGTGCGAGAAAGCAGCGGGCGAAAGTAGTCCGCTCGCTACGCGAAGCGCCTTGTACAGCATACCAGGTATAATATCCCCATACCTGGTACGTACGTACCAGGTATATGCCAGCGGGTGCAGAGTATAGCGCCAAGTCCCGAGTCACTTAGACAGAGAGAAAGCTCGAAAATCCCAGCAGGCCAGCCGTCATGTACGACTCGTAACCCACCACATACAGTACAAAGGGGTTGTTCGGGGGCCTTTATCGTCCTACCGCTGGCCTGCGCTCCGAAAAAAGCTTCGTACCAGGTACCAGAGGTATGATACTGCTTGTACCAGGTACGTAACGCTGCTGCTCCTGTTGAGTAGGGCACGCGATATGCCAGGTACAGCAGTATCACAACTGCCTGCGTTGCGTTTTGAGTTGGATGTGGGTCATCCTCCTACGAAAGGAGTTTATCATACCAGGCACATGTCAACATGCCAGGTATGGAGCATGAAGACAGCGAAACATTATTAGTAGTACTGCTGTACAACATGCATTACCATGCTGTGTATGCTAGGCAATGGCGGTGCTCATACCGTAGACTCGTATACCTGGCTGGTACTCGTAATGGTGGGTATGTATAACTGGTGCACGAAGGGATGAGTGACAGCAGTACCTGGTATACCGCAGGTCAGGTATCATCAGAGTGGTGGAACATGCCCGGGCGGTGACTCGAACGTGATTGTGCTCCCCACATACCACTCACATTCGGGACTCGCGGTTGAAGATAGCGCCCTCGATCGCCCGACCAGCGAACCTCGCGACGATGCAGCGAGGCAAGCGGCTACCTGCCTCCCCGTCGTCGCGCCGTTCGCGGCCCGGAACACGACATCAAGGCCTACTCGCTTGGCGGAAGATGCCAGCATTGCTGTTCTTTATTTGTTGCTCTCTCTCGATCTCTCCCTCAGTCTCCCTCTTTCGATATCCCGCTTCCGCTCCAGGTCTACGATTTATCTGCGTCTATGCTATACCAAGAAGAACAGCGCTGCTACTCTTCCCCGGCTAGGGCTACTACTCGTACGCACAGCGACAATTCTATAGGGGAAGATTTCGTAATTTATCCGTAATAGAAACGCCTGCCAATTATCACTAACTCTCAGTTTTCCCTTTCCCCGCACCCCCGTTTTGTTGAATTTGCTGTTTTTCTTTTTTCGGCACATTTTCTTACTGTAGACCCCACCCCCCACGCCACCTCTCGCCAGTCCCAAACATCAAGAGCCTCTTGTTCCTCTGCAGCCACTGGCACCCGTCTTCACTTCTTGTTACTTGCGCTGTTAGAGGTGAGAGCCGGGCGTGGCAGAGAGGAAGAAGGGAGTACTCGTAGGTCCGTCTCCATCGCAACATAGATCAATCCCTGAATCTTACCAACTTTTTGACGAGAACATTGTTTTTTTTGTGTTGTGTTGTGTCGCATCATCGACAGACAGCGGTAGCCTTGTCCAAAGCTTCGCAGAAGTCTCCTCCTCACACACACGGCCTCTCCAGCGAACCGGCACGCCAGCTGTGAGAGTGTGGGCCGCTTCCCGGCTTCGAGCGGCAAGTGCACGTGCAGTACATGACACGCGTGCTTCTGGGGCAACCGCAGAGGCGGGATCTCTTCGCCGAGATTGTTTGCATTGTCCGACAAGAAAATCTCCGGCAAATCTATTTCCGATGACGTACATCCCCACGAGCAACTCCACCCCCCCACATACTCCGGGCGGGCGTCGCTGGCCTGTGAGACACTTGAGGTCGAGGGAGGGGGTTGATGAGAGACATGTTGGTGGCAGCAGTGTCGAGCGCACCGAGAAACAAACAGCTTGTGTAATATGCCAGGGTCTGCGTTTTTGGTTTTCCGCCCTTGGTGTTGTGTGAGTTGTGTGTGCGGTATGATATGTTCTCTTTTGTATCGATTTTTCGCTTTATTTATCTCCGGTGCTTGGCTCTCGTGGCCTCTTCTTTTTGTTTCTGGCAGCTCCCTTTTCTGCCGAGCCAGCGAGCCGGAGCCTTTGACGGTTGAGCCATGACGGACTACAAGGACCTGATGGCCAAGAAGGTGCAGGCTGCCGCCCGCGGCTACATCGCCCGCAAGTGAGAACCGACCGACCAACTGCTCGCGCATGCCGAGTATAGGCAACCCTGCCTCGCTCGTCTACTGCACGCATATCATAATTCGAACTGCTGTGTGGTCAGTGTTTGCGAACGGAAAATGAGGTCCGCCCGTCGCAATCAGGAAATCGTTTCGGCAGATTTTTCGGCAAATCTCACTGTTGTTTACGGGGGACCTTTGGTATACCTAAAAACCTATATATTTTACCGTTTTTACTAACTATATTTGGTCTTATTAACTACAGTTGTGGTTCCCCGTAATATTGTAACCCTGCTCCTGGCTCGGGACAACCTACAAACCTACAGCAGTACGTACTCTGTTGTCTTTGGGTACGTAAAGAGTTGCGTCTATCATGCGTGTCTCTACTCGCTTTTTTGTACCTGTGCTTCTTGGCTACCGGGTGTACACCTCTGGTGACTATTTACACGGGGTGTCTTGAGATTGTCTCCGCACAGGCCAGGAACAGCAGCAGCTGCGCCATCACCGAGCACCAGCAGTCAATCTCTTAGGACCGCAGTCCCGTTTTGGGGGCAAACCAGTCAAAATATAAGTAGTGGTGTGCCCCCAAAACCGGACTGACTGCAGTCCTACTATTATATTAAACACAGGGTTAATGTACATGGTTGGTGTATGATGCAACAAATAAATGTGGCGAAAGTAGGGCCGACGGTACTCAAATACTATTTAATACCCTGGTATCTATACTATAAATAATAATATCAACAGTCATACTACTGCTCATACTGCTCATATAAGTGCACGGACCCATGCTCGGCTAGTTACACCTACCTGTCGTCCAAGTGCATACATACGTGCAGTTCGTATATACTTCGCACGGCGGTACGTGCCGCACAGCAGGCGTATCTTATCTGTATCTTATCTGCTTGGTCAAGTACCGGGCATCTTCTTCGTATCTTGTGCGTATGATATCGTACTGCTATTATTTGTTATTTCGGGGGGCCATAGTTAGTAGGTAGGACCTATGGTATACCTGGTAGGTAAAAACCTATATATTTGAGAATTTTTATCAACAATATTTGGTCCTATTAACTATGCCCCCCCGTAATAGATGCGTTTCTTGGCTCCCCGTAATAGCTGCGCAGACAGTTTCAGTAGTTGCTTTTAAGTTGTAAAAAAAGTTCAAACGTACAAAAGTAACATGACCTGCCGTTCGAACTACCGATTATTAATACCATTCATATTATTAATAATAGCCTGTTGTTTACCTGCTCTGCGCTGCACAGGTATTATCCTATTATTTTTATTATTATTATTTTAATTATTATTTGCCTTCTGACAATGTGCAGGGCGTTATTCATTTAAAATATTATCAATTACGAGGTACCAGGTACCCTGGTATCAAGCATTAGAACTCCAGTCCCGTTTTGGGGACAAGGCACTCAAATTCCAAGTAATTTGTCCCCAATTGTCCCCAGAACGAGACTGCGGTCCTAAAAGGGTTAAATAGAAAATACTACGGGAACTTTTGGGAGCACGACTATTAATACTAACTACTACTGCCTGTACTACTATTAATACTACTACTGCTGTAGTACTACTGTAGTACTACTGCTGTAGTACTTGGATACTACCGGTACTGCCGTAGCTGTCATTGGTCGTTGGGCCACCTCCTGGAAACATCCATCCGTTGCGAACAGCGACAACGAACGTTTTGCTATTGCGCCGTGAGTTGAGCAGGCAAGACACGCAACATACTATGTAACACTATTACTCCTATGATGAAAAAAAAAAAATAGTTCGAGACTAGTTCCCAGGCACAGGTTTTACAAGGCGTACCTGGTACTGGCATGGCACTATATAATAGGCACGTGCCCTGGTACCTGGTATGCGTTATTTTGATTTCGCCAGGCGCCAGCAGTGGCCGGTGACGTTCGAGCTACAGAAGCAGCACTATTCTAATGGACTGTAGCAGTCGTCTACTACAGCAACAGCACAGAGCGGTGGGGAAGAGATTAGATTTCCCTCCGTGGCATTATATTACCGTCTACTAATAGCATGCCCCTCCCTCCTTCCCTCCCTCCCCCATCATCCTTTCCCCCCTCCCCACCCCCCTTCGGTCAGGACTGGGATGGGCGGCAAGAAGAGGCCGACGAAGCCCGCCGGCGGCAAGGTGAAGCCGGGGGCGAAAAAGCCGAAAAAAGACGACAATGTGCAGGCGATGGTCATCCAGGCGGCCTTCAGGAAGTACCAGGTACCGAGGAGGGCCCCGCACAGAGTAGTTGCTGCACTACCAGTATGTGCGCACGGACAAGATGTATGTACGAGTACTCGTAGCCTATTCGTACAAGGTACCAGGTATATGCACGTAATGTGCTAATAAGCGAGGAAGTTACGCTCAATACTTTTTTCAGGCTAAGAATTTTGGACGTAATAAACAGTCAGCAGCGAGCGCCAGACACCGGATTGAAACCCCACGAGATGGGCAAAACGAGACAGCTTTTTGCGGGCAACTGCGCGCACGGGTTGGTTTCCCAAATAAATATCGTTTGAAGGCTTGGCTCAGATTGCGCGACACGCCGTGGTGCGCCCCCCCCCCCCCTGGCGTTGAAGCACGGTTCCCTGCTGCGGGGGCCATGCGGGCAACGCTTGCCGTGATCGTTGACCATTTTTTCATGACCAACCATTGCTGCCCGCGGTAAGTACGACACCAATGTCTCTTTGCCATGCGCCACGTTGAATGCCGGAATGTTCTGCTTCACGCAAAGTAAAGGGTCATGTGCGCAGGCAGCAACGCTTGTGGAAGTCAGAATGCGTACGCCACGCACACGGCGTTTCTATCTCGTTGGCGGATCGACGCTGTAAAAACGATGTAATACAGTAGCAGCAGCAGTATAGGCCTTGGACCGGCTTCGATGATATATACCTGGTATACGAATATATACCAGGTTGTTTGTTGTTTGTTGTTGTACCTGGTACCAAGTATCGTTTAGAATGTGCTTGACTTCGAACCCTAACAACCCCTGCTACTATGACCGTGAATATAAGCTACATTTTATATCTGTAATACAATACAAACGGGCCTTATATCACCGGTCAGAGCGTGTACACGAAACCCCAAACCCGACCGGACCACCCGGGAAAATTCTCTGTGCTAATGAAAATGAAGATGTATGTATGTACTACGACTGTTGAGGAATTGGTGTGGACTGTCAACCATCGAGGCCGGGCCGGGTCGAAGTCGTAAGCTGTGCTACTGGTACGGCCAGCAAGCAGCAACAACAGCCTACGACACAGACAGCAGCAGCTACTGCTGTTTGTCCGAAACATTGCGGGAAAACATATTACTCCCCAAAATATTGCGGGGAATCAGAACCAAGTACTGAGTATTGCGGCCTCTAAATTTTTCGGGATAGCATCATCGTGGGTTCTGATTATTAATACTATTAATAATAATAACCAGGGATGCGTATTTCCTCACCCGGAACCCAAAAATTTCCGGGAAACAGCCTTTTTCAGCTTTTCCAAATTTTTTCCCCTATTTCCTCTCGTTCGAGGAAAAAAAGGCGTAATTTTGGGGGGGGGACAAAAAATATCATCCCCGGGTGGCCCATGCACTACATAAAGCACAAGTATAAGATTCGTTCAGGCCTTCGGACAGACATTTTCGATCATTTTCACTCTACCGGCACCAGGTGCACAGCAGTAGTAGCAGTTGCGCACAATGCAAGTACTTTAGTAAATGTTCATCGGTTTCAGTTGATTTTTAATTGTTCATGTCCTCGTTGATTTCGTCCTGCAGCAATTTGATACTGGAATAGTAGGACTACTGCCGTAGTACTGATAGCGATCTCTCATGTACGAATATACTTACTTATGATATGTCGCGAGGTAAATCAGCAACACAAAGCGCAAAGCAGGAAGTGAGCAGTTACAGCAGTGCGCTGCTTCGTACGCGTGTAGCGATCGCGACCCTATCCGCGACTAGAAACTGTAAACATGGACGCTGGACGCCTCAACGAAATCCCAGCGTCCCAGCTGCATCTGCGCCGAGTTCACCCTTTCCATTCGAATATGTCAGCTCATATATATGATTATATTTTATATTGTATTAATAGTACATTCCTTCGATGATTCCGCTCGCCATAACATCCAATTCCTCGCAGCAAAACATCACATGCGTACGCAACGCAATGGGCAGCGCTACATTCCCAAATAGTCGCAAGTGCACAGCTTAGCAGCGTTTGAAAAAAAAAACGGGGGTTTCCATACTATATGGAGGCGTTATTTGCCCGGGGATAGGGGACGCAAAGAATTTCCTCTGAAAAAATTTATTACCTCGAGCCCTATTAATTTCGGGTAATTACCGCTACCGGGAAATACGCATCCCTGATAATAACAGGTACCTGGTATGCGCTATTAATACTCGTACCATAACATCATATTAATATTACGGGGGACCGCATGAAATAGGACCTACGGTACACACAAAAACCTTTATATTTGGCTATTTTTACGAAAAATATTTGGTCCTAATTACTGTGGTCCCCCGCATTAATATACATACCCTCCAACCCGTATTGATAGAAGATGAACGGATCTGTTTAAGACACGGCGTATCGAAACACGAAGAAATCGGCCTTACTCACGCGGCAGCGCGGCCGACTCTATACTCGTACTCATCAGCTACAATATTTTATTAATAGCGTAAACCATACGAGTACCTCGTACCCTGGTATTTTATCACAGCTGCGATATCGTCCAATCTTTTCTTCCCACTCTGTCACGAAATATTAGGATAATTTTTTGTGTTATTATTATCGTATTCAATCAAAACAGTCCCTATTTTGTGGGGAGAGAGCGGTGCTTGGTACATACGTACTTGGCATGTTGCGTACGTACGAAGTATACGAGTACTGGTGCCTTATTTTTTATTTTTTTGGAGTCGCGAGTGCAGTTGTTTTTCTGGGGGCACCCAAATATTTTTTGGTTCGTTTTTTGGTTCGGGCGCGGTGGCGATTGGGGGCGGTTGGCGTTTGGTTTGACTGCCGATGACTAGTCGGGTGCTTGTTTTTGTCCGTGTTTCAGCGTTTCGGGACATCGTATATTTTGTAATGCACATACATGCATGCACACAAGAGACATCGGATATAGGCATAGACTTTTTTTTTTTTTTCTCTTGAGGCGTACGTGTAACGTGTAACACCGTACCGGTAGTAACTAAGAGACAAGTAACAGCGCAAATAAATGGCATCGCGGACATGGGCATAGACATCGTTTTTCGGACATGCCGTACCGCAATAACGAAAAGACAAGAACTAACAGCGTGAATGAATGGAATCTATACTGCTACTGCTGCTGCTGCTGCTACTACTACTACTACTATTACGGGGGACCATAGTTAATACCTGGTAGGACCTATGGTATACATAAAAACCTATATATTTAACCATTTTTAGTAACAATATTTGGTCCTATTAACTATGGTCCCCCGTAATGCTACTACTACTACTACTACTACTACTACTACTACTACTACTACTACTACTACTACTACTACTACTACTACTACTACTACTACTACTACTACTACTACTACTACTACTACTACTACTACTACTACTACTACTACTACTACTACTACTACGACTACTACGACTCTGGACGGAAATGTAAGGACAGGCGGGGCATAGATATGAAATCTAAACGGTCCTTAAATTTCCGTCCAGTGTGCTATGAGATCTTGATATGTAAGTTTTTTAGTCTTCGCTTTCGCTATACGTTGCCCGAGGTTTCCGCACCTGGTTAAAGATTACAGGGGTGTATGTACGGAGACCTCGAGGACGGTGGCGCCTCTCACGCTGCTCCCACTGATCCGCTACACGCATGAATTACTGCCGTGTATATTTTCATATAGAGACGAATGCATATGCGCTGTGTGGGTTGATGAGTGATGTACTCATTGTATCGATCATCCTTTCCTCCTGTTGTTTCAGATGCAACCACTGCTGTGTGCGATGTTTTTCGTCCTAGAAAACGAAGCGAAACCTGGTGCGTGCCCCCCCCCCCCCCCCCCCCCCCCCGGCCACCCGCCGATCTTGCCTGCTTTGTCACAGGAATACCAGAAGAAACACTGATGACTTTCGTCGGGGGGAGGACTACAGCCACCCTTATAGGTAAGCATCCCTTTCCGCTGCCTCCGCCTCAAGATGATATGTTTTGCCTTTATTGAACGATTAAAAAATATATACCAGGTATTTTATGTTTGTTATTTTTGCCAGAACAAAATGATTGTGCCGGCCTTACATACCCTGGGTTTTGTTTTGCAGTTTTGCGGAAAATCGAGTGAAGCAAAAGCGTAGGTAGACCACAGACCCAAGGCAGGATGAAATGTAATACCGGTACTATGTACTCCTATAATGAATGTTGAAGCACCTCGGACACAGCAAACCCGTACCCCCTGGTGTTTGGGGGTGTGAATCAATCCGTACCGATCTACTACTCTGGAAGTTGAAACGGGTCCGGCTGTGTATTTTGAGCCTTTGGGCCCCTTCGTGGCGCTGCAAACGTGTCCGCCTCTAGTGATCGAGTGCGTGCAGTAGCCCCCAAAGCGGTGATAGACAGCACTTGTACGTACTTGTACAAGGGCTCGCGCTTTTACATTGCGGGGTGTCTATGAACACGAGGAGTACAGCTCGGTAGGTATTGCTCTTGTCAGTCTAGGAGCTCTTGTGAAAGGTGCTGTTGCTGACTCCGGGCGAACTATTCCTTACGAAAAAGGTATGACATATGGTGCAGCTTGTCGAGGGAAACATGTAGCTGGTCTGGAAGAAATGCTCGCACCACCGACAAGGGGTACATCGGAGAGTGTTCGCACGGGCAAATGAGGGAAGCATTAACGTTACTACATACAATGTGGTATTAATGTTTTATGTATTTCTACGGGTTCTCCCCGTGCTCGGTCGTAAGGCGCGCTCCCTTCGTTTGCGTTCGTGGCTCATTTGCACGCGGGGGGAGGTGCGCAGCTGCTACTCGTACAGTAGATAAACATGGGGATGATGTACGTACGGAGAGGTGGCCTGCATGCGATAGGAAAACCCTCTCGGGAAGGATCGACGGTTGAAGCTGACGATTTGCAGCAAACGTCATTGCGCGCGACTGGGGGTATTTGATACGAATTGGAGCGCCCCGAGCTACAACACAAGGAGCCAGTCGTAAGGGACGGGCGAAACAGGATGCATCCGCACTGCCGGGTCCTCATGCTGCTCGCTCGGTTGGTTGGTACCGCCATAGCTATCAATAGTTTGGTCGCTTTCTTTCTTTCTTTCTGTGGGGGTCCCGAAGTCGTTGCTGGTGAGGTGTGTTGTTTTATCACACATACATCCCCTCGTCGCTGCGAGTGATGTACCGGTACCTGGTGTCGGCCTGGCCGGAACTATAAGGCACGTTGGTACCTTTTTTTTGTGGAAATCGAAATTGTACCTCATGTTTTCGACGAGAATGGTGCCTGTTTTAGGTGTGGTATGGCATGCCACGATAGGTGGTGGCTATCTTAGTGGCAAAGGGGGTTTCTTACGTTCTGGGTTGGAAGCAAGAAAAAGAGAAAAGTAAAAACTCAAATATAGACGACAACACGAAAATGCGGCTGGTATGTTACACCGATTTCCTGAAGAATAGGGAAAACATTTGTCGCTCGGAGAGAATAATAGAGAAACGCGCCATCGTTGCGGGGTTGTTGCATGAAGGGAGTGATCCTTGCGTTTTACCAGGAATGTATTGAAATCATACAAATTTAAACCTCGGAAACGTAAAATAAAGTCAACTATTACGGGGGACCGTATTAAATAGGACCTACGGTACACACCAAAACCTATATATGTACCTCTTTTTCCTAACAAGATTTGGTCCTACTTACTATGGTCCCCCGTAATAGCTTCATCTCAAGCTATTTTCTACCTGGTATATATATGCATACGACGTACTAGGTACCAAGGTCTGTTCTGCCGGTCGATACATACTGTAGTACCAGGTACGTGTGATCGCGGTGAATATCATGTAATGACGTGTAATGCGATTGGACCATCGCAATTAAAAGTGCAATTTGTGATGCAATCAACAGATGTTAAACTGGCTCCTACCTCCTTCCTCCCTCTGACAACCCTTACAGGCGGGACCAGAACGAGTCTCCTTGATGTCCAGCGGACTTAGCAGCTGCAGGCAGAAATAGGTTCAGCAGGAACAGCAGCAGCACAGCGGCAGCAGCAGCAGCAGCAGCAGTAGCAGCAGCAGCAGCAGGAACAGTAACAGCGGTGACAGCATGGGCCTCGGTGGCGAGAGAGCCGGTCTCTCCTTATCGTCATCCTGCGGGGACGACGGACCTACAGGGACGCATGATTACGACGAAGCTTACACAAACCATTTTTTGTGTCTCGCGTTATATTGTAGCATCAGGTGGTAGTAGCCTAGGTGGGGAGGGAGTTCGGTACGGCAGTAGTAATGGTATTGATTGGAATAGTGTGCAGCCTCCGGGTGGTCCTGCCTTGTGTTTCTGTAAACAAGCGGATACAGTAGATATTAGCGCTTGTAAAAAAAAAGCTTTCCCGTCAAGACTTGTACGGTATATAGGGCTCGATTGCGCAAGTAGGGTTGGGATCGGGGGCGGGGAGCGCCTTTCATCGGTAAACGGTTTCTGGGGCGGTTTTAGTAGGGTACTTGTATATACTCTATGGGTACCCGAGTAAATACCCGAGCATGGCCCGAACATCCAGACTTGGTACCCGCGTACATACCCGAGTATGGCCAAAACATCCAGATTTGGTACCCGGGTACATACCCGAGTATGACAAAAACAATCAGGCTTGGTACCCGGGTATCCCAAAGTACATACGAACAACGCTTTGAAGCATACCTTTGTAGGGGCGAGGTTTCCACGTATTCTACCGCCGTGATCTGTGCGGTTATGATTCATAGAGGGAGGACCGTAGATTCATCTTTTGGTTTGGCGGAAATAGTTCTCAAACGAAAGCAGCTGTTTTTTTTTAATGACGGCGTTTTTAGTTGGAGAGGACTCGTCTTTGTGGTACTTACGAAAAGGACTTCCCCATATCGCAAACCCATCCTTTTCAAGTGTCGGGTTATTCTCGCGATAGTTTGGTTAGCTTATTTCTCGAGCATGGCTCCTTTTGGCTACAAAGGGTTGGTGGGTGGGTGGGTGAGTGGGTCTGCGAGCCGAGCTACTGTTCTGTGTACACTGTGTAGACTATCCACTCCATGTCCGTCGCGGCTTCCCTTTTTTTTTTTCGCCCAAAAGGAGCTTTCGATGCCTTTTAGTAGACACGTTTTGTTTTGCGCCTTGGCAGCCGTTGGCGGCTGTGATGTAACGTAGGCGCAGGCAGCAGCACACCAGGATGCGCCCCCGAGATTTTCTCGGCCAGTGCTCCCCAACACACATACATGTCATTCGCATCTTTCGTTTGACAGAATGCGTACCGAGCGGCGTCGCAAAACAGCCCGCTTGAAGTTTGATGGGCGGTCTGGTCTGGTCTGTATGTAGTCTAGGGCTTGTTCGTATTTAGCAGGCGTTCCTGCTATGTTTGTTTTCTATTTTCACGCCTTCGTTTTTCACGCCTTGCGCCTTATTGTTGCCTTCCTTTTAAATCGTGCCCTGGCGCTCCCCCAGCCCCTGTCGCACCCCCGCCTGATTGCTGTGCAGTTGTTGCAACAGCCGTGCCTGTCTCTCTACCTGCCTGCATTTTCTCGTGTGCCTTTTTTTTTATTTATATATTTTCGTTTTGGAGCCCTTCCGTACCCTGATAGCGGTATGGAGCAGGATGCGATGGTTGGATTCCTGCTGTTGGGGGGTCTCCCCGTACGATAGTTTTTGCAATAGGTCAGCGATAGGCTGGCAGTACCTTTTGTGTCTGATTCCCGGGCGTGTTAAAGCCGAAGTTGAAGTTGAAGTACGCTGTGCGATGGTGGTATGGGTTCGTCTCTTTCCCGCCGAAGATTGAGGTAGGTACCCTCCGCGAGGTGGTGCAAATGTGGAAACTGGCGACCGCGCAAACTGCCGAACTGTCGACGGTGTAGGTAGGTTTGGCTGAAAACCCTACAGCTACCTGACGTTTTTACGTCGGCGACTGGTGGTCTGCCTTTTGAATACTAATAATGTATGCGAGCACGATCGTTTGATAGACAAATTAACACGAATGCGACCCTGGTTCTTCTGCTTGTTTTGTCCCCCTCCATGCGGAGAACACAATGAATCGAAAAAGGCCAACCGAACCACGTACATATATATATATATAATATGTCATTGGTTTTTTATTCCCACGCTCACCTCGGACAGCATGGTGGCGGAACGTGACATGCCTATACATTATCATGCATACGCGTACACATCTTCGCGCACGTGGGGAGATATGTTACGGTTCAGGACCGTTTCAGGTAGTAGGTGTATGCGATATGTCATTGGTTTTTTATTCCCACGCTCCCCTCGGACAGCATGGTGGCGGAACGTGACATGCCTATACATTATCATGCATACGCGTACACATCTTTGCGCACGTGGGGAGATATGTTACGGTTCAGGACCGTTTCAGGTAGTAGGTGTATGTAGTGCGGGCGCGGGGTGGGAAAACCTTTCAGCCTTTCTTTCGTCAGCGGGTTTTTCGTCGACGGTTTCTGTTTACGAATAGCCCTTCCTTGTAGGCCCCAGAGGCAGTACCATAGAAGAAATAAAAGATGAGTGTGGTCTTCATCCATGATCCGTCTTTCGATATTGTGAGCGTGCAGCATGCGACCGCGTCCACTGTTATGCTGCAGATACTCGTAGACCTGTCGGATAGCTCCTCGCATTGTGGTCCGACTTTCAAATCGTCATCCGATATGTATAACCTAGCAGCAGCTCGCGTTGCTCCGTGTGTGTGGGTTTTGCTGCGTGGCATGTTTTCGTCGTCGTTATCGTTCGTTTTATTTCCTGTCGAAATTTATCTCTTGAGAATGCCCCAAAACAGTAGTTCGAATTATTCGTCGAGTATAAATCTGGTTGTACTTTCATTGCGGACGAGCGACGGAAAAAACACTTTCTGCTATCATACACGTGGCTGGGCTGGCTTCAGGGAAGATTGAGAATATCCCAGGCGAGCGTGAATCACGCTTTCTTACGTCCGTAGCGCCTAAACGGCACCGACAAGACGAAGGCACACCCACGCGCGTACAATAGCCATATCTTGGTGCAAGCATCAACGTTTCGTGACACTCACGCACGAGGTACGACGCTGTCCCATTCACGTTTTTCCGCACATGACGATAACTCGCGGCGGCCAAGCCGCGGTTCGGGATGCATCCACGCAGAATGCCATGTTGATGGGCAGCGCGGCATGGGGCAATCACGGGGCTGCATGGATACTCGAAGTGAAATAGCTTTAGCTTTAGTCTTCACGCATTCAAGCGTTGTGGGCGGTTGGTCCTGTTTTGGGTGCGCGTTTCGGGTGACACTTGCAACCTACGGCACCTCCCTACGGCCGCGTATTATACAGTCTTCATCTGCCAGCAAGGAGTGCCATATGGGCAACAGGCTTTACGCCCTCAACCAGGAACGACCAGAGGGGCGGGCGATAAGCAAGAAACAGCGGTGCCATCTCATTGCACTCCTCACGGAAGACCAAGATGACACGCCCCAAAGGTCTATAAGCCGTCAAGCCAACAAGGGCTTCGGGGGTTTGCGCGCCCTTGTGCAAATCTCGTGCCGAGATGAAGATGCCGTTGGCCACGGGAGGAGGCCTAGATTCACCGACCTGACTCTGCATGGGAAGAAAGGGGGCGGAGCAAGGGAAGTGGCAGACGACGTGTCCATAAGCTCGATTGTTAAATGATATGCATACATATAGCAGCAGAAGAAAACTCGTTTCCACACAATATTTACGTAGCTGGGCAGCAAACCAACTCATTATTGGTGGTGTAATTCTGTTGCTTTTTTCCCCGTAGAGGAAGGTGGATGCTTGCTGTCATTCTCCGCCGCCGCTGTGTGCAGATACGTTACGCCCATTTTAACAGCGATACGCAGGATTGCCTCTCTCATTAGCTAGCGGTGTGGCCTTGTGCTGCTATTATTCTGCTGTGGGTCGTTACGTTCCCAGCAGGGTTCCGAGGGCGGGTTGGACTGAAAAGTGCCGCCCGATATTTCGGTTTGAGAGTTGTGCAGCTCGGCGATACGTCTCAATTTGACGGCGTTAGCGTCACTCCGAAACTAAAAACATGAGGACGTCAGGTGCACGTGGAGGAAGGAACGCCCACGGACGAGGACCGTCTTACACCAAAATTCGCTTGGGACGGAGAACGCCTGCGGGTGTATGGCCACCCTGAGCAGAGGGAGAGGGTGGGGTGCAGGCCCGCTCATACACAGAGCAGAACACATGGAAACGACGGACTACGTACATTTGGCGAAGCATAGGGATCTGCTCTGCGATCTCCGGTCTGGCAAAAAACAATCAGTACTTTTGTGACAAGAATATAATGCGTTTATGCGGAAAACGTGTACGAAGCCGAACTTGGCGCTGACACAGCTGCAATTAATACAAAGCGTGAAAAGTGTCGTGTTTCTGGAGACCACAGCCTCGAGATCGAGCCATGGAAATTTGAGAGGCGTATATTATCACTAGACCAGGGCGAAGGGGGATGGCGTGACACGCGCGCCATTAAAAACGGTGATGTTGGCTGTTTCGGTGGCGATTTTCTATGTCAAGGAGGTAAGAAGCTTGCGAAACATGCAACAGAACCATGGCGTCGTTTCTTGAGAACGCAGAGCCGACTGTCAGCCCCCCAACAATGCTTCGGCGAAAACTTTACTGCCAGGGACGTACGTTTGTCGCTAAACAAATCAAACGAAAGCGATTTTTGGCTGAGTTAGTATCGCGAAGAAAGGGCTGGTTTTGAAGAAAACGTAAAATTCCCGCGCTAAACGCCCAACACGACGGCCTGGACAACGCGCTGGCTCCGCGCTTAGTCAAGTTTCCCGGGAGTCGACTTCGAAAAGAGATAACATTCACCTCTATCCACCCCCGTTTCCCCTTGAGCGCCTTAGTTCCTCGGGACAGAGGGGAAGCTAGCGCCGACGCAAGATCCCATGACGCACACACCGCAAGCGCTGCCGCCGCCGCCGATGCCGCCACCGCCACCGCTACTGCCGCTGTTGCTGTGGGCGTCGGGGTAGCTGCCAGCGTTGTCGATGCCCTCAGGCCCGCTCCCCCAGCACCACTCCATGTCATCATACTCGGGCTCCGCGATCTGCGAGCGACGGAAGAAAGCGGGCTTATTTTGTCAACAGAGTACGGGATGTCTTAGCATGTCCGTCGATAGGAGGAGAGTCTACAAGGAGAAACCCGCGAGGTTCCCCCAACTCGAACTGATCGCTGCTGCTGCTTTGGTGCATGTGGTGTGCTACTTCGTCGCCGGTTTTCTGCCCCCCCCCCCCCCCACCCCCCGCCTCCCGCGCATGATCAGTTATTTCTATTGGTGAGGTTTCCATACTATATGCATTTGACACTGTCTTCGTCGATATGTGAAGAATAATAAAACAAAATCCTGGGCGGATCAATTGGCTTCGCGAGATTCTTACGAGAAGAGTGCGGTTAGGCTATACTTCGAAGTATATGGGCACTCTGTTTTAGGAATAACTCGAACGATAGAAGCGTTACTACAGCTTCAGGGCACCTGCTGCCAGACGTATGTCGCGTTCTTCCGCTGCAACGTCGGAAATGAGGAGGGCTGCAACGTTGGTGCCTACGCCACGGACTAGGCTCGGGGGCTCTACGATAGAGGTTCACCATATTTTTTCTGAGGCTCCTCACTTGAGGATCTCCATGCCTCACGCGAAAACTGGCTTCTGGAAAAATCTATTCGCATCCCGATGAATATCCCCATGACCCAAGTATAAAAAAACGTCATTCTTCGAATCAAGATTGGCATTCCAAAGATATTGGGTCAAGGAACCCCGTCATTCAGAACGCATTTAGGCAGAAATGTGCTACCCCTATGATATATCGTGGAACGTGTCCTCGGCCGCAGAAACTGAGAGGCTAGGGGAGCTGGCGCGCCACGACCGTCGCTCGCTCACGATAACGGGAGAACACGATTTCATCGATTTTGCAAACTTCTATTCATCCCGGCGACGCGCAACCTTGAAACAAACTCTCACCGAGAAGAAGTCCGAAGGCGAATACAGCTCGACGATGTTGCTGCCCATAAACGGTCTGATCAGCGACGAGCCCCCCGGCACCGCCCTGGCCTTATCTACAACACCCACGGGTACTACGGGTGTTGCCCTCGGAGGGGCTCTTCTGTCGCTCCTGTGAGAAATCCGGCAGCGCTTTCGCGAGTTTTCGACAGAGCCATCGGAACCCGCGTCGCTCTCCGGACTCTTGCGCTTGTTAGTTATTGTCCCGTTAATGGTTGCCGTCTCTGCGCTCGCCTTCCCGGCTTTCGATATATCTGCTGCCGCGGCAGTGGACCGCGTCGGCGTCACCCTCGTACCGCCGCCAGTCCTTACCGCTCTGCTATTGTTCTTCCCCTCCGCCCTGCCCGTACCCTCGCCCGAGCCCTTTACGTTCCACCCCCACGTACCCACACCCCTGCCCGCATCAGTGGGACGAGAAGAACGGCCACCATCGTCATCGCAGTATTTGCCGGTCTCCCGGGAGTCTGCCCACGAGCCCTGTCTCGAGCTTGGGCTCGTACCCGACTTCGAGACTGTCGGCAAGACCGGCTTTGATTCCGGTCGCGATCCCGACCACTTCGCTGATCCCGACCCCGCCCTCGACCCCGGCTCGGACTCCGAGACTGTCGGTACGATCGAACTCGGACTCGGCCCCGACTGTAAGACTGTAGGTGAGGCCGACTTCGACTTCGACCCCGACCTCCACCATGACCCTGAGCCCGAGCTCGACCCCGAAGCGGAGCCCGAACCCGGCTTGGAGTCTGATGGCCCTGCTGCCGTGGCAGTGGCCTGCGTCGGCGTCACCCTCGTACTCCCGTCAGCCCCAATCTCTCCGCTCTTTTTCTTCTTTTCCTCGTTGCCCGCAACCTTTCCCAGGCTCTTTCCCTTCCGTGCACCCATACCCTTGCCTGTATCCGTGGGGCGAGAGGAACGACCACCGCCGTCATCAAAACATTCTTCCGTCTTTTCGAGGTCTGTGCATGATTGCTGTCTGGAACTTGGATGCGGCCCCGACATCGGGACCGTCGGTAAGGCCGACCCAGTCCCCGACTTCCACCACTTCCACCACGACCCTGAACCCGAGCGCGAGCCCGACCGGGACCCCGAATCGGAACCCGAGCTCGAGTTCGGTAAAACCGACTTCGACTTCGACCCCGACTCCCACCATGATCCTGAACCGGAGATGGACCCCGAAGCGGAGCCCGAACCCGACTTGGAGTCTGATGGCTCTGCTGCGGTGGCAGTGGACCGCGACGGCGTCACCCTCGTACCCCCGGCAGCCCCAATCTCTCCGCTCTTTTTAGTTCTAGCCCCTTTGCCCATAATTTCGCCCCGGCCCTTTTCCTCCCATTTCGGTGCGCCCATACCCTTGCCTGCATCAGTGGGGCGAGAGTAACGGCCACCACCGTCATCAAAACATTCTTCCGTCTTTTCGAGGTCTGCGCATGATTGCTGCCTCGCACTTGGGTTCGGCCCCCACATCGGGACTGTCGGTAAGGCCGACCCAGACCCTGACCTCCAAGACCCTGAACCCGAGCGCGAGCCCGACCGGGACCCCGAATCGGAACCCGAGCTCGAGTTCGGTAAAACCGACTTCGACTTCGACCCCGACTCCCACCATGACCCTGAACCGGAGATGGACCCCGGAGCGGAGCCCGAACCCGACTTGGAGTCTGATGGCTCTGCTGCGGTGGCAGTGGACCGCGACGGCGTCACCCTCGTACCCCGGGCAGCCCCAATCTCTCCGCTCTTTTTAGTTCTAGCCCCTTTGCCCATAATTTCGCCCCGGCCCTTTTCCTCCCATTTCGGTGCGCCCATACCCTTGCCTGTATCAGTGGGGCGAGAGGAACGACCACCGCCGTCATCAAAACATTCTTCCGTCTTTTCGAGGTCTGCGCATGATTGCTGCCTCGCACTTGGGTTCGGCCCCGACATCGAGACTGTCGGTAAGGCCGACCCAGACCCTGACCTCCAAGACCCTGAACCCGAGCGCGAGCCCGACCGGGACCCCGAATCGGAACCCGAGCTCGAGTTCGGTAAAACCGACTTCGACTTCGACCCCGACTCCCACCATGACCCTGAACCGGAGATGGACCCCGAAGCGGAGCCCGAACTCGACTTGGAGTCTGATGGCTCTGCTGCGGTGGCAGTGGACCGCGGCGGCGTCACCCTCGTACCCCGGGCAGCCCCAATCTCTCCGCTCTTTTTAGTTCTAGCCCCTTTGCCCATAATTTCGCCCCGGCCCTTTTCCTCCCATTTCGGTGCGCCCATACCCTTGCCTGTATCAGTGGGGCGAGAGTAGCGGCCACCACCGTCCTCAAAACATTCTTCCGTCTTTTCGAGGTCTGCGCATGATTGCTGCCTCGCACTTGGGTTCGGCACCGACATCGGGACTGTCGGTAAGGCGGACCTAGACCCTGACCTCCAAGACCCTGAACCCGAGCGCAAGCCCGACCGGGACCCCGAATCGGAACCCGAGCTCGAGTTCGGTAAAACCGACTTCGACTTCGACCCCGACTCCCACCATGACCCTGAACCGGAGATGGACCCCGGAGCGGAGCCAGAACCCGACTTGGAGTCTGATGGCTTTGCTGCGGTGGCAGTGGACCGCGGCGGCGTCACCCTCGTACCCCGGGCAGCCGCAATCTCTCCGCTCTTTTTAGTTCTAGCCCCTTTGCCCATAATTTCGCCCCGGCCCTTTTCCTCCCATTTCGGTGCGCCCATACCCTTGCCTGTATCAGTGGGGCGAGAGGAACGACCACCGCCGTCATCAAAACATTCTTCCGTCTTTTCGAGGTCTGCGCATGATTGCTGCCTCGCACTTGGGTTCGGCCCCGACATCGGGACTGTCGGTAAGGCCGACCCAGACCCTGACCTCCAAGACCCTGAACCCGAGCGCGAGCCCGACCGGGACCCCGAATCGGAACCCGAGCTCGAGTTCGGTAAAACCGACTTCGACTTCGACCCCGACCCCCACCATGACCCTGAACCCGAGCTGGACCCCGAAGCGGAGCCCGAACCCGACTTGGAGTTTGATGGCTTTGCTGCGGTGGCAGTGGACCGCGACGGCGTCACCCTCGTACCCCCGGCAGCCCCAATCTCTCCGCTCTTTTTAGTTCTAGCCCCTTTGCCCGTACCTTCGCCCAGGCCCTTTTCCTCCCACTTCAGTGTACTCACACCCTTGCATGTATCGGTGGGGTGAGAGGAACGGCCACCATCGTCATCGAAATATGTTCTGGTCTCTCCGAAGTTTGCATATGAGCCCTGCCTCGAACTTGGGTTCGGCCCCGACATCGGGACTGTCGGTAAGGCCGACCCAGACCCCGACTTCCGCCCCGACCCTGAACCCGAGCGCGAGTCCGACCCCGACCCCAAATCGCAACCCGAACTCGAACCCAAACACGATTCCGAGACTGTCGGCACGACCATTCTCGAATCCGACCCCCACCATGACCCTGGCCCAGAGCCGGAGCGCGAGCCCGAGCCCGAAGTCGGCGATGATCCCGGCGGTGCTTCCAGCCCTTCGACGGCGGGCCCAGCACTGGGTTTCCCCGCGTGCGGTTCGGCCGCTGCCGCTCTTCCCCCCCCAGTACCTGGGACTATGTCGACCAACATATCGGAAGGGTGGTCCGCGTCACTGGCACCCGTCGTGGTTGGCGCAATTTTCGCCGGTTGTGAGCCCAAAACTTCAAGCATCGCTTCTCCGCGAGTAGGTTTTGCGTCGGTGTGTTGGCTGCCTTTGGAAAAGGCAGCCGCTATAGCCGCTCGCCTCTGCCATTGAACGACGCGGAATCGGGGCATGACACCGCTCGTCAGGGGGAGTTGGGGGTAGTACATGAGGGGGCTCATTTCGCATTCAACACGTCGAGCCTTGAAAAAAATGGGTACGCAAGCGGTTGATGTTCTTCCAGACCGAGATGAGGAGTGACCATTTTGGTAGCAGACGATGGCAAAGTTGATGTGTCCGTAATTTACGGGGGGGGCAGAAATCTTGATTCACAAAGCTACGTTTTGCAGCAACAGCAGCAGCAGAACTGCAAGAAGGTCTACGCTTGGGCTCCGGTGCGAGCGATGCGGCGTCGCTCGTAGGCTAATCTTCCCGTCAAAAGCCAGCTGCGCTATGGCGCTATTGTCGTTTTCTGGTAACATGCACTGTCGCACCCCGTGCGTTGTCTTTCAGGCCTGCAGTGGTGAACAGTCATTAGCAGCTCGCCATGGCTTCCAGTTCAAAGCCACGTACGTCAGGAGTAGACCCACTTTGTGGTATTTGCTACGGTATCGGCAGTGCTGTCAACCGGTCGACGCACTTCCAAACCTACGCCTTCGCCCTCCAAACAGCGTCTCGGCTAACCGTTTTGGTAAAGGGACGACCCGTTTTTGTATCACGTATCAAAATAAAATCAATACCTTCACCACGGTACATGACTAAGGCGATGGCATAATGGCCGTATCTGGTACGTACATCTCGCGCTACGATAGCGCACCTTCATCCAAGGGTGCTTCTTCAGTTTGGCCTTTGGGTGAAACCTCTCCACAATGTCAGGAGTGGAGAGTCCGACCAAGAAGTCGAAGAGGTCTGGGCAGTGATTGAACAAGCGGCATTCCCGCACGTGAGGCAGTACATTGTGTATCGCCGAAGCCGCGACTTGCGATACAGCTGCAGTGGGAAAAAAGTGAGCTCGGCCACCCACGGAAAATACGGGGGTTGTCCGACTCCTCAAAACTTTCAACCCAAAGCCTCTAGCGAACAGCAACGCAAACAACAGCTCATACATCAATAGGTGAGTTTGGCCCGTGCTCGAGAGCTGTTCGAGCGAAGGCTAGACGGTGAGCGATATTTTCCTCGCTGCTGGGTTGGGTGGAGCGGTACTCAAGCGCGATCGATCAGAGAAACAACGAGAGCCTATGACAAAATACACGGAGGGAAGGACCAACAGAGAACGCTTGCCTAGCAAGGCGAGGGTACCTCACAATCCGTGCAAGCAACTGTGATGCAATCTCGGTTTATGGCGTTAGAAAACCCGCCAAGAGCCAGCATCACTCAATGCAAGCTCAAGGGCGCTAAACGGGGCTGCGAAAATTGGTATGCGTGCGGAAATATATCGACCACGAGACGTTGTTACTGTAGGTACCGAACCGTAGCGCACGTATGCCAAGGCCGCACACCGCAAGCCGGACTCTACCGCTGGGGGTAGTTCCAGCCGACACAGGCAAGCAGTTAAGAGCCGGCGTCAACAAAAACATGTTTTCCCGCTTGGCTGCCAGGACATGATGTGCAATGGAAGGCGCGTTGTTTCCCGGCTGCCAGGTAGTTGTTACCGGGGAAGAAAACGACACCCGATCGCGGGGAAACCCTCAAGTGCAGCGGTGACACCTGTTTGAAATAGCTTAGTCTCTGGTTCGAGTTGGCCGTAGAGTACACGGTATGCCTCCTTTGAAACTTCGTCCAGACAGAGGCCCCTCGATGACCCTACCGCAACTATATTTTTTGCCACAGTTACACCATGTGCCATGTGCCAACCTCTAGTCGGCAGGTTTATTTCCGTGGCTGTTCTGCCCTTTCCACTCTACGCTCGAAAGCGGTGGGGCGGAAAGAAGAGTCGCCGCAACGGTTCGTGTTCACAAACGCAAAGCCGAGAAACACGCATCGCGTCGGCAAAATGATCCCGTTCGCTGATTGATTAGGCGTACATACCCCCGCAGGGCGCCTAAAAACAAGGAACTTTGTAAAACCATCGTGTCATCGCCTCAACGAGAGCAAAACAAAAAAACAGTTCTAGGCATATTTCTTGGCACGCCACAAGGGTGCAAAAACTACCCGAAACGTACACGAAAATTTGAGTTCCATTTTTTTTCATCACCGGACTGCGATGCGGGTTCGTTCTGTGCGACATGAGCCGCCCCACACCGAAAAGCGAAACCAGTCCCGCGCTATGCGCCCGAGCCTTACGCCATGTACGAAGTCCCTAACGTCACACAGTCACCCACCGTCCGGCATGGAGGGCGGCTTTGGAGAGTCGACGCCGTCTCCTCCGAAGATTCTGAACACGGTGTCCGCAAGATGGTAACGGTCCAGCAAATTCTCGCCCACTAGGCCAGGCTTGCCTGCGGGCTTGTCTTTCCCGAAGTTGTAGTCCAGCGACGAGCATTCATAAAATGCCTGGGGTGGCGTGGGGGCGAATCGTCGACACGCGCGACGTTGTTAGCTTCGCTTGCAAGTATATCATCTTGCGCGTTACTACATTGTGAGAGTGCAAATCGAACCTAGGGTCTACCGTGGGAAGGGCTCGAGGGTGGCCGTTTCAGCCACCGGGGTAACTGGAACAGATGGCTACTGGCAATAGACGGGTGAGAATACATCGTTGTTCCGACAAAGCACACATGATAACTGCTTGAAACGAACTCGCAACGAAGCCAGATCAAAGCCGAAAAAGGAACCGCTTGGTGAGGCCGCGCACATGCTCGCAGTTAGAAGTGATGGTCTCAAACGGTGTGAGACTCTGGACGGCATATAGCTCCATGCTGCTGGTTCAACTCATGCTCCTGTTAAAAAGCGCTACCGCTCACCGCCAGAGGGTCGTCGAGCCTCGGCTTCGTCGTGAAGGCTTTCGAGCTCTTGGCTCGCACTAGACGGTCGTTGCCCTCAAGGGCGCTGCGCATGTTGTATCTCGCCCCAGATCCCTCAATCCGAACGCCCATATTCTGATGTATGGGAAGGGGAGAAGGGTATCGTCGGGGGGGGGGGGGGGGGGGGGGGGGGGGGACGCTACTGTCTGCGCTGTGCCGTCGAATGGAACGTTCGGTGCCTTGTACAACGTCCGAAGGTTGCGGCTTGCAATGGGGGGCGCATGGCGTGCGTGACACACCGGATAGCCTACAGAGGCAGCGGGACAGGCTTTTTCTTTTGTCGTGTACAAGAATCACACTTTTGCTGCGCTTAATTCGTTTTCGGATGCTGTTATTATTGGCTCGCTGTGGGATGACACGAGGAGCTGGTTCAAGCTGAACGCCCTGATTTTTTCTCCGCCACGAATGCCGCTCACACAATATCTACTCGAATATCACGTACCAGGTATCAAGTATTATGCTGACCGTCCTGAATAGCGGAAACTCGTGACATAAGGAGCCTGTTTTTCTTGTCAAACGGACATGGAGAAGGCGCTAGTGGCGAAAACTGCTGGTGCTGCGTAGTGGCGATAATGTGTCCCGACCAACCAGCCACAGACCTTCGAAAAGGATGGGATTTGTAAGGCGTTTCCATTGGAAAAAGCTATTTGTTCTAAGCGCGCACGACGTATTTTGGTTTTGAACGGCCCAGTTTTCAGGTTCTCTAGTCAATCAAATGCATGCGCATGCCTGTGAGTGTTTCGCGCGAATACTCGAAGAACCGACTGTGGAGGACCTATATATCAAGTTCTACTTGTCGCCCCAAGTTGATTACATACTGATTATAATCTAACCATTTTCAAGGCAACGCCGTAAGCTTTATACCTTGACAGGATAAAGGGGGCATAATTCACCCCGTGTTTTGAGGTACGTGGGCTTATAATAAATTCACACGTGTCCTGTGGCCCCCTAAAAACCCGCCGCGTTAGCACCTAGGAGAGAGTCCGTGCCGTCTCGCTCTCTCTGTAGCTTTTCCACCTTTTCCAACGCCCCCCCCCCCCCCCCACACTATTACCACTACTGCTACTTCCCGTACCCCTGACCCTGCCACCTCCAACCGCAAGGGCCCAGTCCCCCTTCCCAAGCACTCCCGAAGAAGCATCTGCCAAAACCGGCGAAGGGTTTTTCACGTTTTATTTTTTTCGCCCAAGTCTTCGGGATCCCGCAAGCCCCGAATGTAAAATCCAAAGACAACCAAATATCTGGCGCCGAAATCCATGTAACCTTACCACTCCGCAACAGATTGGCGGGGACTTACAGAAGGCGTGTGCAAAATTCAGGACGTTTCTCCCAAAAATTTCGTGAAGTTCCGAATATTAGATTCTGCTTGAACCAGCCTGCAAGGTGTTCTTAGGCAGATGTTTTTTCCAGACCTTGAGGTCAAGGTGGTCAGCTATGTTTCGTCGCGAAACCTGCTAAAAAGAACCTGCTGATGGTGGTTTATCATACACTATTTTTTTTGCCTTCTTGTTGTTTACGTCGTGTCTGCATATGCACCGCACATGTACAAGCGTATTCGTTACGAGCCCGAGGTGAGAGAGTAAATGGACCATCGTTGCCCAGATTCGCAGTCCATCCGGAACGCAGCGCCGCAAAAACGCGATACCATGCAAGTTACGCCGCTCGATTTGTATGTAGATTGTTGTTGAGATACATAGGTAATAATGCCTTTGGTTCTCTGCCTCGTGGCTTTTTGGAAGGTTCTGCAACGTGTGTACCCAGCTCCTACTACTCCGTCCAGGTGGTACCTTATTTTTCCGCCACCGCCCATACAGGCGGCGGGGCGGGGCCTGCACCCTATTTTTCCATTTGGAGTACCTCCAAATCCGCGATCGACGCCCAAGCTGTCATCGTGAAGATAAAAAATCGCATCCAGAATCAAGTGTATCTACAATACATGGCGAGCACGAAACAGCCGAGCGCATATTCGAGAAGCATTTTCCTATCATAAATAGATGCCTCTGGCGCATGGTCAAACACGCCAACCTGTGCGTTGCGTAGCTCTATGCCCATTACTGCCCCCCCCCCCCCCCGCCCCCCCCCCCCCCCTCCTCGAGCAGCGCGGCACACAGCATTTGATAACAGGTGGAAACAGAGCCGGCGACGAAGGCCTCCCTAGCTGTAAAAACCTGACCCACACCTCGTCGCGAAACCGGTCGGACACCGTGCCCTTGCGCTGGTAGCCCACCAGGTGTACGTCACCACGCCCGTAGGTCTTCTTGTCGGCATAGTTATCGACGATGACGCTGCTGACATCGAGGTCCCCGTGGTAGACTCCGCCTTCGTGGTTTTTCAAGACCTGGCGCACGGTCTTCCCGTTGACGAGCGCATGCATATGGGTTGGAGCGGGCCAGATCGGCAAGGGGAGGGGGGGGGTACTCATTATCATGCATGACCGTAGTCGTATGACCGTAGACACTCGCATCCCTACAATACCGGGACGGAGCACGTCGGGTTTTTCACCGACCAGGCAGACATTGCTTGCACCAAGCGCGAAGCGCCGTGAGGTGTTGGACGAGTCACATGAAGGGTGAGCTGCATTCTACTAAGAATCGTCTTGAGGCGAATGTTCCTGCAAATTTTATGACAGCGTCAGTAAAATGATTCATGATCAGGTGCGGTCACTTCCAGAGGCAGCAGTGGGTTTACTATGTAACTGCCCCGTGGGGGCCTTACTGTATACCAGGTACACACTACGCGATACGATGATCCCCCTTGTCCGGGGTCAAGATTCTCCCCGCAAAAAAATGATCAAATAACTCGATCTTCAGCCGTGGTGATCGCCAAACAAGAAACAAAAACGGCACCCTGGTTGTCTAGCTCCTGCAGTGAGAGGCATGTTTTACAGCGTCGTCACCAACCGACGCTAACCCAACCTATATATATATATATATACTAGGTAAATAATATAGGGAGGGGGGGTGGGGGGTGGCAGGGGTTTCGAAAGGTCGTTCGTTTTCTGCACTGACAAGTTCTAACTGATGCAACAAGTGCCCCCCGCACCCCCCCATCACTGCGCACCTATTTATCATGGTCTGATGTTTAAGGAGGGTCTTTTTGACATCGGTGTTTTGGTTGGAGATGGCGACCAAAACTACTTGAAACACGTATTTCAAGACCCCGTATGCTCAGCACTGCTGTATTTTAGGTTCTGACCGTTTCTATGTTGGAATTCGAGGTCGGAGTGACGCGTACCACGACTTGAAAAAAACATCGTGCAGCCTTCGGCTTTTTATAAGGATCGCGAGCGATGCTCGATTTTGGCCGACACGTGGTCGGTCTATTGCAGCGAGGAGACTGTCGCAATGGGTTCGAAAGGCCGGTTGTTGTTGGGCGGTTCTTGAGTCCCTCTGAAACGGGATGTGGGGCGCAGTTACCGTTGTTCTGCTTTCCTCTACCGCCACCATCGCTAACAAATACGCGAGACTTGGTCCACCACGTCTGTATGGCGAGCTTGACTCGTTTAATGGAGAGCGTGTTCCGCTAGCTCTTTTGTCTAACAAAACGACACCAAGCAATGACAATATTGCTGGAGGAAGCGCGTAAACTGAACAATGTCCGTCACGGCGTCTACTCCCCCCGAGCAGGTAGGGATACAGGTCAGCCGTCGCTTTGTTCCCTAGGTTTTCCCCAGCTACAGCCCGCAACAGCCAGCAACACGTAGTGCGTTCAGCAGACCAAAGGGCCTGTGCGCACACAGCAGGCAGACAAGCAGTTAGTGCTTGCATCTCCCTAGCTTACCTGGTAGGATATAGACTCCAGACGTTCGGCTTCGTCGGTTGCGTTACTTCCAACATCGGCTCGATACTGAAGAAAGAAGGGAAGGTTCATGCTGCGCGAGGCAAAAAACCAGGCAAGCAATTTTCGCCGGGAAGCAGGATATACATACGAAGCACAGGTTAGCCAACCCCTTGAGGACCGTTTTCCCGGTTTGGGAACAAAACACTTGGAATTGGAGTAATATTTAGGTTTATGTGCAGCAGTGACGTACTAAAAAGAAAAATGCGAAGCGCGGTCGCTGTCGATGAATGTTGAAATCAGATATCGTTCAGCAAATCGCGATCGATGTCGGATGCTATCTATTTTTCAGTGTCGCGTGATGTGACACCTGTGGTAGCGTATGTATCGATTATGTTGTATCATGACTGGTTTATGTCGGTAGACTATCCGGCCGAGGAGCTTCGTAGCAGCAAGCGCGCAGAAGGGCTGCAGACTGCCGGGCTTCACGCGCTACTAGCACGGAAGCTGCACCCTCTCTCTGCTTCAGGCCCCGCTGAAACGGGCCTCGGTTCACTGTGCACCACTATATGACTGTTCATAGTACCACAAGCTTTTGTTGGCCCAAGAGCGTCCATTCTCTACTGATCCACTATTATTGTCCACATCATCATCAGTGCTGCTTGATCTCGTCTCATCAAGACGAATCTGTGTTAGCCTCTGGAGCCCGTCATCGGTCAGCCATCTGAGTATGTACTCGTCATTTCTATCACACAGCACCACCATTTACACTCCGTCACGGCTGCTGCTGCTGCTGCTGCTGCTGCTGCTGCTGCTGCTACTGTACCTTTTTCAGCGAGGCGCGCGCGTTCGGAGTATCTCGCGCAGCTTCTAAGCATGAATTTCGACGAAATTTTTGGTCTCCCACATGAAGCGCCTTTCTGACGATATCCCAGGCGAGAGAATAATCCTTCATGAAGACTACGGTTGGCCGTGGATCGGGGCTGACCCGCCCGAATAATGGGAGCCCTCTAAATCGGAATCGGGATCGGCAAAACCGGGGCGATATTTTTCACCGGCAAAGCATCGGCAAAGCATCATCGGCAGAGCATCCTCCCGACCAGCATATATATGACTGAGACGGGGCTCAACATATATATGGTACGTTCATCGTAAAAAACGAGGATTCAAACGAGGATTCTCACTCAGACGCCGGGTTCGCTGATGTACTCGTATCGGATACCGTCTGCGTCGCGATATCGGCGTGTGAGAGGTCGTGTCGGTAATCACTGCCGATTCACAGCCTTCTCCTCTTGAGTTGGCTGATGTGTGTGCATATATATAGCTCACCCGCCCACGGCCTCGATGACGAGGAATTCTCTGCCGGGAATCTGGCAGTACATGAGGATGCGAGACCCGCCCCGAAGCTGCGCGCCGTAGTAAGTGAGTATTAATCCAATGCTGAACTCGCGAGGGCGCAGAATCTTAGCCCAGGTCCATGTGGGCACTCCCTGAGGGGACAGGCAGCAGCGGGTCAAAACGAGCAGTACATACAGCAGTACGAATAGTATCCACAAGAAAAAAAGGCGAGGGCGTTTAAAAAAAAAAACAACTTTATTAAGCGTCGAAAAAGTCGTTCAGTATCATCAGCATCGAAACAAAAAAGACGCTCGATATAAAAACGACACTACTAGCATTGTACTTATTACGGGGGACCATAGATAATAGGACCTATGGTATATTAAAAAACCTACCAGGTATATATGCAACCATTTTTACTAACAATATCTGTCTCCTATTAACTATGGTCCCCCGTACTAGCACAACAGTCGCAGTTGTATGTCGGAAATTTGATGTTTCGAATATATCGAGGGTTTTTATGCGTTGATATTTCGGTATATCGAAACTTTCAGTCATAGGACAGAGCAGAGCAGATCATATCATATCATATCAGATCAGATCAGATCAATTCAGATCCCCATTCCATGATTTACACATTTCGGGGAAGGCAGACAGATGGATCAGATTTGCACAATGTAGATCATTTTTGCCGCGTGAGATCTGCCTTTATACAGCTCTTATTCGCGAACAGGCTTGCTGTGGGTAAGATCTGCATGATGTATACGGACCCTTCTCACTAAACACCTCGCAACGACAAATAAATGTAGCATCTACTGTTTTGGAGATGAACTACTGTCACACGAAGTATGCATGTACCGTAGATGGTGACCTGTCCACTGCGTGGAAATTTGAAAATCGCAAAACGACACCCTACACTAGTAACGCGCACTGCCTGTACGCTCATACCAGGCGCTTGACAAAACCCCACTTATTTGTTTGTTTGTGCGCACTCATTATTATTTCTCTTTCCATCCGACAATGTCCAGCATGATCTTCAACAGCGATCACTCATAACTTTCCCGAAAGAAGAAAACCTCGGAAACAAAAGGAAACCCACGCACCAAGTCGACTTATTCTATAATTCAGTCGCCATGTATATATTTATATACGCCCATCTGACCCACAAAGTGCTGATATTCGTCTCCCTGCTCCCAAAATCTGCTGCAGCTGCAGTGCGTCTGGAAATCGACCAGATGTCTGCGCCGATCTCACGTGTATTTATCCGAGGGTACGCGGGGCGAGGAACGCTTTCGCCCGCCGCAGACGGAAATAGTTTTCTGTCTTCCTTAAGGGACGGTTTTACTGCAGGACAAAATTCCCCGCTTGATTTTTACCGCGGGACTGGGAACGAGAGGGGAAAGGGTGGGACGGGAAAACACTCCTTTTTCTCCCCCCGTCACACACAGCGAGGGACGGGAAACGTTTTTTTTTTGGCGTTGAGGGAAGCCACATTTTGGCGGTACGGGACGGGACGGAAAACGACCGGTGAAACCGGTCCGGAATATGTCGGGAAAATAGTCGGGATGGGACGGGAGATGGGACTAAGTACATGTTTTCTTTGGTGGGACAGGACGGGACGGGCTCGGGACGGGAAACGGTCGGAGAACGTGGGGAATCGGTCGGGAACATAGTCGGGAATACCGTCGGGAATGGTTGGGAGTACGATCGGGAATGGGTGGGACACGGCTTGAACGATCGAAATGAAATCCATCAAGTTTTCCTCGTGTACTGGTACTACTACTGCGTTTTTTTTTTTAATCAAACATGCGTAGCAACGGCCGGCGACGTAAGTCAAATGTTTATTTGCCCGAGGCGCGGAAGCAGAGCCGTCGGCATCGTCCACCCCCACGACATCCACATGCTTGCCGCCATGTTCTCGTTTTGCGCCCAGTGTGTGTGGTGTGCGCGCCTTCGGTCGTTTTGTATATAGCAGGTACCCCCCCCCCGGTCTCACTCTGTTCCTGTACCCTTTTTGGGCTCTCCATGGGATACACATCAAGAAGAACTATACCGAGAAGGAGAGTGCCCTGGCCAGCATCGACACCCCTGTGTCCTTCCTCTATGAGGCGACCATGACAGTAGCGTAGTATTCACCACAGAGAGCAATAGTATTCAGTTTCCGCTGACGTACTTTTACTCTTCCCTTCGTGCAATACGCTAACCTATGGCTCACGTTTCCGTCAAGAACAGCTATGCGTGTGTTACCTGGGACTCTCTTTTCGCCTTGCGACGCCCCCCCCGGGGGATTTCACGTTACCCACATCCCGAAGGAAAACCTTGTAACAGGTATAAGATGTATAATTGTTGCAAATGCACGACCGTTTTTTTTTTTTAATCAAGTTGTTACTTCAAAATAGTCAGGTGCGGGCTGCGACCGATTGAATAGCTTAATATAAAAAGCTCAAGCTTGTGTTCGAAATTATTAGAAAAGGTGGAAGCTTCCACTCGACTTCCAAAACTCCGATTTGGGAGTCGAAAACTCCCCTAACTTCCATTTTGGCTTCCAAATCGAAGTTATGAAAGTCAAAGGAAGTTGTTGTGGAAGTCAAAATGGAAGTTGTGGAAGTCAAAATGGATCTCGGGTGGAAGCTTCCGCATTGATTGGCTTAAAAAAAAAACATTCCAAACCTTCCACTTTGATGACATCAAAAACTCCCATTTTTGACTTCCATGCATATGGAAGTCAACAACTTCCATACATAAGGAAGTCAATAACTTCCATTTGGAAGTCAAAATGGAGGTTTTGGAAGTTGAATAGAGAATGGAAGTCGCGTGGTAGGCTCATACCCCACTTCCAAAACTTTCATTTTGGCTGCCAAGACTTCCATTTTCACTTCCAAAAGGAAGTTTCGGGCCTTCAAATGGAAGGTTCGGGCTTCCAAATGGAAGTTTTGGACTTCTACTTCCAAATGGGATTTTCGGACTTCCAAAAGGATGTTTTGGACTTCCAACAGGAATTTTCGGACTTGCAAATGGAATTTTCGGACTTCCGAATGGAAGTTTCGGACTTCCAACTGGAAGTGTCAGAATCGGACCTCCAAAGAAGCTTTTGTCTTCCAAATGGAAGTTTTCGTCTTTGACTTCCAAAAGCAAGTTTTTTACTTCCAAACGGAAGTTTTTGACTTTGACTTCCAAAAGCAAGTTTTTGACTTCCAAATGGAAGCTGTGGAAGTCAAAATGGAAGTTTTGAACGTCAAAATGGAAGCTCCCAGTGGTAATCAGCCCGGGATATTTGCCGATCTCTCTGGCGCATGCACTGGACGTCCAAATTATCAGTATATGGCATACAGTCGCGGGTTTGTGTTCGGTGTCGCCATGGCCAACCAGGATCATAGAGAACTTCTTTTGCGGCTTCTGCTGTTGCTCGCTGCCGTGTACATGACGGTGCCTCTCCTCAAAATCATGTCATCGCCATGAGTTCTGGCATAATACGTGTTGCAATACATCACACCACCCATCGGCCTCTGCGATAGCCCCATTTCTCTCACGTACAACCTGGTATACCGAAACGCAGGCTTACGAGTTCCGAAAACTACATTGACATGGCCACGTTTATGCATGAAATAGGGGGGTACATGGAAGTGAGTGAAACGTGACTGGAAGTTTTGTAACTGAAATGAAAGTTACACAGAATATTGGGTTTACCTCTACTCCAAACGGACGCTGATGAAAGTTTACGTGTAAACTAAGGTAAAATATAAGTTTCGGAAGTTGAATGGAGGTCGATGGAAGCACGCGGAGGCGGAGGTTAAGCTTGCATATGATAGTGGATATATGCTTCTACGCACGGACCTGGAAGTTTACGTTGAAACTAGAGGTCAACGGAAGTTGCGGAACTTGAATGGCAATTATGAAGGTAGAATGGAAGAGGATGAAAGTTCTTGGAAATAGGCGTAGGTTTCGCTTGCAGATGGGGGTAGATAGATGTCTGCGGTCGTACATGGAGGTTTTCCATAGTCATAAAAAGTCAAATAAAAGTTTTAGAAGTAGAACGGAAGTGGATGCAAGTAGTACGTGGAATTAGGCCAAAATCCCACGTGCACATGGGGGGGTGGATAGAAGCGTCTGCAGACGTAGAGGGGAGTTCTCCATGGTAATATAAGGCAAACATACGATGTATTGGGAGTTTAATGGAAGTGGGTGCAGCTACGTGGAAGTACGTGCGTGGAAGTACGTGCGTGGAAGTACGTGAAAGTACGTTGAGGTTATGCTTGCATATGAGAGTGTATGGGATCTTCGGCGAACGCTGATGTGAATTTCCGTGTAAGAAGGGGCTACATGTAAGTTTGGAGGTTGGATAATTGGAAGCAGATGTAAGTGAGTGAGATAAGGTGGAAGGTAAGCTTGAATATGAGAGTGGACGGAAGATTCTGCGTACGTACTCAGATGCGAGTTTCGTCGAATTAAAAAGTAAAATGGATTTTTTTGGAAGTCAAACGTAAGTTAGTTGTGGAAGGTGAGTGGAAGCGGATGCGAGCAGGTGGAAGCAAGTGGAAGTTACGGTTGAGTACGGAAGTGAGAAGAAGATTCTGCGGACGACCATGGAAGTTTCCTTGAAGGTAGAAGCCCAATGGAACTTCTAGACGTGAGGTGGAAGTGGGTGACAGTAGGTGGAAGTATATCAAGCTGTATGGAAGCCTAGTGGAAGCTGGACAAAGCTTCCGCCGGGCATGGCCGTGGAAGCTTCCGCTTTGCTTCCACTTGCTTCCACTTTGGAAACTTCCACTGGCTTGCACTAGTTTTCACAATGGAAACTTCCATGGACCAAACGGAAGTTTCCACTCGACTCCCAAAACTTCCATTTGGAAGTCGAAAAATTCAAAAACGTCCATTTTGGAAGTGAAAAAAAAAATCAGACTTTCCCTGTGCAAGTAAAAAACTTCCGTTTTGACTTCCACTACTTCGAATTGGAAGTAAAAAAAAAAACAATTTGGAAGTAGAAAGCTTCCATTTGGAAATAAAAAACTTCCATTTGGAAGCTTCCGCTCATTTACCAAACCATGGGGACCACCGCGTTACCGAAATGCGGAACGGGAGAAAACTGTCTGTGCCACCGTCGGGATGGGACGGGAATGACTGAGCAAACTGTGGGATGGGAATAGTCCGGAAGAGGTCGGGAACAGACAACTGTGGCGACGGCACGGGTCGGGAAATCGCGGTCGTGAACGAAATATCACGCGGTTTCCCGTCCCCGTCCCCATCATATGTCCCCGCGCCGACTTTTACCGCGCGTACCGTAGCTTTTATCATGCGTCAAAGATCGCATCATGCCTACAGAAAGACACGAAGTATGTAAACGCGCAGCAGTAACTACGGCTACGCACTACTTTGTACTCTGTATAGATACGGAGCTTTCGATAGCAGTATTGCAGTGGTATACGGACGAGGAATCTTCTCACAGGTCAGGCCTTGGCGAAATAACCTCAACAGAGGGGGGGGGTCGTGCCCACCCATATTACACCGAAGTACCTGCTATTAATACCAGAGGCACCAGATAGATACGAACTTGATTTGCGTCTGTCTGGGTGTCGATCGATAACCGTATAGATCGACCCGAATCACTCTCGATGGGTTATTATGCATCATGGCAGTGTACCGCTGCTCTGTTCGCACGCCTGCCTTTCAAGGTCATCCGTCGTGAATTGATTACAGGATGGCCCCGCCAACAAGAAACTCTCAATCTGAGCAAGCCTTCCTAATAATAGCAAACCTTTATAGTGCTCAAGCCTGAGAACTTTACTGTGATACCAACATACATACATGCTTGAATAATTGTGAGCATAGATAGGCTATTATATTCGATTGATTTGCTTGAGTGTAGGACTCGCCGCCGCTGTAGCACGATGTATTGATGGCGCGTTCATTTCCTTGGCGTCCTCCCAAAGGCGGGCCCCATTTTTTCATTTATTATGCAGCCGATTACTTCTCTTTCATGGGTATATACTGCTGTTCCACAGTTAGTTGTGTGCGGCTTGTGTGCCGAGTAGTGATGTTGGTAACAATATACCAGCAGCATACATACGCGGAATTGGAGATCGCCCAGTAATTTGTACCGGTATATACCCGGTACAGGTACTATGATACCGCTATTATTTCGTACCAGGAAGTTTAGTTGTTTCATATTGATGTGCTATTACGGGGGAACATAGTTAATAGGACCAAATGATGTTAGTAAGAATGGTTAAATATATAGGTTTTTATGTATACCATAGGTCCTATTAACTATGGTCCCCCGTGATAGTAATCGAGGCATGCCATGCACCGCGACGAGTGGCGATCGACGAGGATGTCGCGAGATGCGCTATAGATGTATACCACTGCCAGCAACCAACCAACACCGAAATGCGGCAGAGAAAGGAAGAAATGAACGAAGAAAGAAAGAGGGAGCAAGAGAGCCCACAAGCAAGAAAGAGCCCCACGGGCAGGCGGGTAGTATGATACGCGTACGGTATACAATACGTGTGCTTGCTGACGCTGTTTTCTCTTTTTCACAGCGAGCCGAAAACAAACAAAAAAAACGGTTTCCCGGCCTGTTCGAGCGCATCGTATCTTTCTATCATCAACTGCCTGGTACCAACGGTACTACTGCTGTATACAATTATGATCATTTGGCTTACCATCCGACACTGCTGTGCGGCATGAGCTTCCACGTTGATCCATCAAAGCATCCCTGAAAGAAGAAATGTCCTCATGTATACCAAGGAACAACCTACTGCTGCATACAATACACGAAGTCTATCTATCTCCAACCTATCTTCAGTCGAACTCACAGCTACCAGGTATTAATAAAAAAAGATAATATTTTACTTGGTATTTTACAATTTTATAAAAAAACGCAGAGTATTCTCGCGAGAAAAAAACTATTACTCGTACTCGTATGTATTAATAGTACGAACATCAGGGCCTCGCGCGTATGATATCTTCAATATTACTACTACCAGGGGTATTATATTAATACTTGTCGTACTTGTATCCTGTACGAAGTAATTCGTGTCCTCGGGTATCCCACAGACAGCAGCATGGACAGCAACAAACCGCAAACAGGCGTCGCACAATAATATCCGAGCACATGGAAAACCCCAACCGCCCGCCGCAGCAGCCTTTCGCCCTCCAGATCGGAGATGGTGGTGCCGGATAAAATACACAAAGAAAGACGGGGGAACGACAGCCCCCTCGCTCTCGAGGAAGACAAGCATGCCATCATCAGACATACATACGCAGCTCCACCGAAACCGGAGTGTGAGTACATAGTCGCGGTGAGCCAATTTTCTTTGTCGAGTCGATTCCCGAAAAAGCACGTACGAACGTGCACGGAAACGGATCGCACAACAAAAGCGCTCACTCACCTGGTCGCTCGGAATAACGAGGCAACCTCGGTGGACGGTGGCGGCCCCACTGTCTTCGTTGGCGACCTCGATGAAGTCGGTGCCGTCAGTCGGGGGCCACTCACGCGAGACTACCAGAGGAGGGCCCGTGTACTCTCTCTCCCTGAGGAAGTCTTGGAAAGGAGTTGCCATGGTGTTCGAACTCGACTGGAAACTGCGGTTGGTGTGTGTACTACTGCTGCTGTATGCAAAGCAGACAGGCAGGCAGGATGAGGCCCCTCCGAGATCGATCAGGCGTGTCTTGCTCTCTCCTCTTCTTGCTCGACCTTGTTGCTCTTCTTCCCTCTTCTCACGCACGAGGTGGATCGCGGTAGGGGGTAAATGTGCAGCGGGGCACTCTCCTTCACAACACGTGGCGAGCGAGCTTGGCGGGATGAGAGCAAAGAATGGCAGGTTCTTGGTGAAGGTTGTGGGATCGAAGCATCTATCTGTCGGTCGGGAATAAGCACCCTCACGATATTCATGTATGTGTGTTGGCGTTTTTGTAACGTCCGCCCCAGCGCGAAACGGAATGAAACGATACATCGAAACGAGACATTCACGTCTGTACAACAGCAGTGGCATGATACGCAGCTCTGTACAGTACTGATGCTTGATGTAGAAGAGCTATCAATACTTATTATACTGCTCGCTTCAGCTGAGCTGTACAGCTGAGAAGCAGTACTCGTAGGTAGGTAGTGCTTAAAGTGTTGTGAGTTGGGCTGTAGCTGCTGTGCCGTGCGTAGAGAAGGTCTTCGTTGGTATCGCACAGCTCACTTTTCATTCGTACAGTAGATCGTGACGACGGTGTGCTGCCGTTGTACTGTAGGCGTGGTTACCGGCGATCTTATACACCGCAGCCTGCTGCGTACCGCGTGTGTCTGTGCGACGATTTGTCGTGCCGGCTGCGGTTTGCAGGCTGCTCGCTCGCTTCAGTCAAGTCGGTCGGTTTCGAAAGCCTTATTGTAGTCTATGCACTGCTGTCACGGTTTGTTGCCCTCTCGCGGGTTATCTGGACTCTTGATGCTGCTCACGGGACCGGGGTGCATCGAGGCGGCAAACGAAACAGACGCGACACAGAAGACGTGGCGACATGATGTGTGTTGCGAGTTAGGCGATCCCCCTAGTTAGGAGATCCCTTTGGTCTTACGGGATCCCCATCAATCTGCCTTTAGGGGATTCCCCACAATAACTACCTGGTACATGATATTCAGCGTCAAATTGGGTCCCAGTCAGTACGTAATATAGTGAGGGGTCCTATGGGCTTGCGGGGTCCGCAACAGGCTGAGGGAATATCCCCTCTCTCCTAGAGTTTATAACGCTTCAACAACACGGTTTAACAGCATGAGTCTCAATATCACATTTATTTGGGTGATATTCCAATATCACATTTGGGTGAATTCCAATATCGTTTCGTAAGTGATAATGGAATATATCACCCAGAGGAGGTTAGGGGATCCCCCAGTTCTCATTATACTTTCGAAAGAAGAAACGAACTAGAGACGCCATATCACATACGATTCGTACATGTTGGGTGCACATACAATACACACATGGTGGGGGTCTCCCAAGACCGTTGGGGATCCCTTATAAGCCTGTTGGGGATCCCCTGAGCCTATTATTGGGGATCCCCCAAGCCTGTTGGGGATCCCCTAAGGCGAGAGGGAATCCCCTAAGGTAAGTAAGTAGGGATCCCCTAAGGTTAGTGGGGATCCCCTAAGGGGAGAGGGGATCCCCTAAGATAAGAGGGGACCCCCTAAGGCAAAAGGGATCCCCTAACTGGGGGGATCCCCTAACTAACTAGCTCGTAACAAATGTGACATGTGAGACGCTGCACACAAAAGTAAGTGTGGGTACGAGTACAGCCCCCCCCCCATAATAATGTCGACGCGGCGAATCTCGATGCCACGCCCCTCAACAGTGTCGGTTCCTCCGCATTATTGGCTTTCCGTGGAAGCTTCCACAACTAACTTCCATGGAAGCTCCCACCACTTCGTCCATGCATGGAAGCTTCTAAAAATTGTGTTATTATGCGTGCTCGATAGCGGTGAGGCATTCACTGAGGCAGCACTTTGACTCTCACGAACGATCACCACGCCGAACGGGATACAGCAACGTGATGTCGGTCATCAATGCAATGCAGCGGGGATGTATAATGATGAGAACGAAGTTGGCGTTTTGAAGGGTCCCTTCTCCCACACCAGGTCGGCCAATCAATGCGCGAAACGCGCGCTCGTGTTGTAGCACGATCGACTGTTCGTACGGTGCCCTGGGTTTCCTTAGTTGCGACACAGCCGCTGCTGTTCCCTTACCCTTACGTAGTAATTGAACAGCGGCCGAAGAAAATCGAGCATGCAGGTTTACTTTCTTTGTATTTGGCGCGGGAAACTTTGAGTGCCGGATATCATCGGGGTTCTTCAAACTTTAAAAAAAGGGTCTTATAGTAGTATCACTGCTGTGACACATACGGCTCTCGCAATCTGGAGCAAGCACTCGTAAAATGGTTGAAGAGCAAGGCGTTACAGCAATAATATCAAACGAGCACTATACAGCAAGGATTCAAGTGACCCAATTCGATCAAGCACTTAGCTTCAAAGTTCGACGATAGAACGGCGTCTTCGACCGTTTGGCCGCTTTGTACCTGCCGCTAAGTCCGAACGATGTCCGAGTCGCTGATTCAAACTTGTCCGAGGAAATCATTGTGGGAAAGGCGATCTCGATCGCACTAAAAACCATCACCGATATGACACCATGGTCCAGCATGGGTAAGGGCACACCGCCTGCAATCAAACACCGCCTACTCGCTAGGGTCGATTTTAACGAGGACTGGTTTTGAGTTTTTTTTTCCAGTATTTTCCTTTTTCGGTGTTTCTCGTTATTTTCCGACTAGTTTTTTGTTCAGTCGGTTTTCTCTTCTTCAGATAATGTGTGTATCGTGCCTATCGTATTGCACGATGACATGGCATAGCATTGCCTACTCTTCATACTGCACAACGACGTACAGTATTATTAATGGTATCTCCGTGGCGTAGTTTTGTGACCAGAAATCTTGTACCAGGTATCTCTCTAACTGATACCTGGTACCTACCTGGCATTGAATAATGGGCACGGGCACTGGTTGTGCTGGATGCCGACGGGTAGAAATAACGGTTTAATGTGAAGAACACACATATCAACCTAACCTAAGGGTTGTTCATATAGGAGAGTTTCCCCCCCCATCTTTTCCATAACCTTTTCGCGCATTTTTTTTTCATCTTCTACTAGATTTTCCTGACTTTCCCCCCAAAACATGTGAAATTTAACTCTCCTGTATTTTCTTCTGCTGCTGGAGAATTTCACAATTAATTGGTGACAGAACGCCTCCATTTATTTCTTGAACTGAACGAACGAAATGAATACGCAGAAAGGGAAACGAGGAAAGAAGTCCGATGGACAGGACAGCCAAAGCTCGGAAGAAGAAATATATACTCCGAGCCGGAGCCAAGCATTGCCGCGCAAGGAGAAACGGAAGGGAAACACGAAACCAAGACTGGCATTTTTCGCGCAACGGCGAAAAGGGCTATCGATAGCTATTATGTTGTCAAAACCAATATGACGGCCAAATGATCTATCAACACATACATATATATCGCGGAACATCAGAATGCTACAAAACCTGTCGATAGCTATTCCCGAGAACAATAGGTACGCGAGAAGGCGTATCGATGCCTACCGCCAAGAGCAACACATTGATGTTTGATGCCTGTTGTCTCGAAGAATAGGATAGTGTTTATACCTATCGATGCCTACGTCCCTGAACAGTAGGATGGTATCGATCCCTATCGATACTTATTGCCATGAGCGATAAGACAGTGCCTATACCTATTATTATTATTATTTCTCTTGCCATCCGACAATGTGCAGCATGATCTTCAACATGGATCACTCATAACTTTCCCGAAAAAAGAAATGCCTATAATTATACCTATCGATGCTTATTGTCCTGAACAGTAGGATTGCCAATACTTATTGATACCTACTGCCCTGAACAATAGGATAGGGTGAATACTTATCGATATCTATCGCCATGAGCAATAGGATAGGGCCAATACTTATCGATACATATCGTCGTGAACAATAGGATATTATCAGTTGTTACTATCAATGTGTATTGCTCTGAACAATGGGATGGGGTCAATACCTATCGATACATATTGCCACGAGCAATAGGATGGTGAATACCTATCGATACCTACGGTCCTGAACAATAGGATAGGGTCAACACCTACCTATCGATACATATTGCACACGCCAATGAATAGGTGTTGTCCCTGAGTCTCAATACGCTACCGCCCGACCAGTGCCTTCCTGGAAAATTTAAATGCATATCGATCAAGTTAACTGCTGTATGTATCTGTTCCAGCAATAACTTTCGAGCATATATATGCTTCAGCACACCTATTATTGGCCGAACAATAGATCCGTGAAGAAGGTGCCAATCGATACTGGTACCTATTGCCGGCCAGTATAGGCTTCACAAAGCGGCTATATCGATAGCTATTATTGCAAGCAACTATAGGCCTCCTATTAGAATAGGACCCTCCCTGTCGATTGCCTATTCTATTAAGCTCGAACCTATTGTCCAGGGTGTTGGCTATATATATATATATGCGCCAAGGGTTACTTTCTTGTCTTACTATCCCTCTCAACTCTCAGCCATGACACACCCAGTGCCCCTTCCGCTTCAACAGCCACCTCGAGTTCACAACATCAGCATGATGAATGTCGCACGAGTGCCCTCAGGGACTTTAGAAACCTGAGCAAAAGTTCCAGCAGCCTCGAGTCCACAAAAAAAATATGACGCCATCGCCTACATTCAATCGACCGAACGCGCTGCCCAGGGCGACGTTGACTCTGGTTCCGCCACCTCGACGAACCATTCCGGTATTAAACTCGGGTCACAGCCTGCCTATTGCACCGTCAGCAGCGCATGGAAGACGCGGTCTCCTTGTGCTCTTTGTGATTAGGGCATTTATTTATGCTTTGTGCTGTCGTTCAGGAAACGATGGGTTGCCTGTGATTTGTTGAATGGGGCAATTTTTGGTCTTCTGGGATTCCATCCGGCGAGAAGACAGAGTACGCGGCAGAAGGCACGCACACGGGAGCCTAACCGTTTAGCCTGGAGTAATACGGTACAGGCCTTCTCTAGGAGCTGAGCTGAGCTGTTCTGCTTTCGTTGTGAAGACCTCCCCATGCAGGGCTCACGCTTCCAAAAGCAAAGCTGCCGAAGCAGGAAAGGTGTGCACAGAATGAGCGACATCGCGGTTGGCGCAAGAACAGTGGCGCTGATTCGCGGGTTTTTATTATTTTGGGTGTAGGATTTGAGTCCACGGTATAAAGGGTAGTTTTGTCCGTAGACGAAGGAACGGCCTCCGCAAAACGAAGTAACGGGCAGATCAGGGTTTATTGGGATTGAGAATGTGGCATGTAAGTATGTATCGGGTACTACTGGGATAGTGCAAGTTTGGTTTAGAAGGGAAGGCCTCGCGTCGCACGCAGTCCTTTCAAGCAAGGCATCGAGCGTAGGTCAGCATCCCCACGCCGGGCACGAGCAAGCACGAGATAGATCCTGTGACGAGCACGAATAGACGTGAGGCAGTCGCTGGTTTGTCGAGTCAAGCCAGGAATTTGTGCCTTCTTTTCTGCCTCCCGTCTCTACTCCGGCCCCGCTGGGCCCACGAACTGAGCGCGGGTGGCGAGCTTTGAGTCCACGGTATAATAGGAATGCCATTATTATTGGTTTGATGTCGAACCCCGGCGATCCTGTCGTGTCTGCAGCAGCGCAAGGAACCCCCGAATCCTCACGAACAACTTCAGCGTCGACCACAGCAAGAGCAGATACGTAAGCCCTACTGAGCTACGTTAAGGCGGTGGGGGGGCTCGATTCGGACGAGTTTCGGCAGGTGCACCACCCCTTCACAACTCGCCACTACTTCTTGGAAGCGTAGCTTGCCTCGAATCGGAGACTCCAGATCCCAGATCTCAGGTGGAACAAAGTAGCAACACCAATAATAACACACGTGCGTGCTTAGTACGAGTCGTTTCTTCGCGTGAGAGATAGGGGAGAGCAGGAGAGCAAGAAGAGCAAGATACACGAGTTCGATCGCAGGCCTCAAGTGTGTCCGTCTACTCTCTCCCCTGTGTTGTACAGAAGGTCGGATACACCCCCTACCCCAGCAGCCCGGGCGGCTTCGTTGTGCAGGCGATGCCGTAATAGTCATTTACGTTTCGTTTGTCGATTCTCAAGCCCCGCAGGGGTTTGCGGATACTTATGACGATATAATGATGGTGTTCTCACATTATAAATAGCCCACTTCCCTCAAGTCCTGGCTGTGCTCGTTGTATGCCCATGGTTGCGGCCATGGCCCTCCATGTTAGTGTCTTGGCAAAGTACGTCCTAACCGCTACACCCTTGTTCCTTTCTGCTATCCGCAGGTTTTGGGTCCGATCGTGAAGAAAATTCCACGTATCCTCGTTCAGTTCGTACTAAGCATCACCTTGAGTGATTGTTCACAACGAGCTCAGATTGGCGGAAACATCATGGAATCAGAACCCGACCTTCACCGGTTGAGTACGTCTGACGTAGAAGTGACCCAGGGGTTTCGGGCGTGGGTTTCGGACGTCGGTTAGGGGTCGTACTGACTATGATGAAAAGGACTGCAAAAGAGACGGCATGGCAGCAGTACGGAGTGTATCGAACACGTTCGGACGCTTTTCGACAGCAGTGCAAGCACGCCGGGAGACATGCAATGATAATAGGTGCATACTATCCGGATGTTTCGGGGTCGACTTAACACGTCTGTTTTCGTCTAGGGATGCTCGCTACCCATGGGAACCCCATCACCAACGGTAACGAACGACTACTACTACACATTTGTTGAGGTTGCGTAAACTGATCATCCGAAAATCCACGAGGGAGGTTAGGCGAGTCGAGCTCATTTTCCTGACGTTCTCATACGCTGGCTGCACTGAGGGCGCGTGCGGTCATGCAGACTACCAGGTATATACTTTTACGGTGCGGTCCAATGAATCGTTCCATATTGCGTCCTGGGCACGGAAACACGCCAAACCTGCTCAGCAGGGATGCACCGCATGTATCCCTTGTTTAGATAAGTGGTGCTATTTCTGACCAAAAGTTATATGGTGTGCTTGGATTGGGATCGCGTGCACGGCGGATGAGGAAGATGCGTATCACTGAACACAGACATGGAGATCTGACAACGAATCGCGCTCGTCTGAGTTGTAGCCTGCAGAGTCAAAGCAAGGAAAAACACTACCTTGCGTGTCTGAAGGCGTGTGTTAACTACCCCCCCCCCCAGAGAGCATTATAACGAACCTAATCATATACCAGGTGTTATTTGCGCACACGAAATGGTGCTGATTGGTTTAGAAAAACGAATCAAATCAGTGGAGCCTGAAAGCACAGTATAATATCTAGGAAGAGGAAGAAGTGTTGCACCCCTTTTCTTCTTCGGAAGGATCGCCGAACGGCCCGACCGAACGGGAACAAATAGCATCCCCTTTGATGTAGACAGATGGAAAATACCTAAGATGGGCTTGGAGAACTCTTTTCCGTGGCACGTAAAATAATATACCAGTCGTACTGATTCAACTCGCGAGGCCCAGGATTCTGAACGGACTCGAGCACGTTTGTTGATCTACTGCAGGAACGGAACGAGCGACCACAAGCAGCCTCGTCCAGTTCCGCTCGTCGCCATGTTTTAAGGAGGGGGTCAAGACACACCCTGTGATTGACATGTTGCGAGTAGTGGCCGTGTCAAATGACTCGTCCAATAGTGCAGGAAACGGAGAGTGAGCAGGTTCGAAGTTAAGGTGTAACAGGGGTAGTGAGGAGTGGCAGCGGGCGGGGGGGGGGGGGAGGGGTGTACTCGATACCTGGTAGGAGATATGTACTCGATCTCATGCATGGCCGTAGTCGTATGATCATAGACCGTTGCATCCCTACAATGCCGGGACGGAGCATGTCGGGTTTTCACCGACCAGGCAGACAATGCTTGCGCCAAGCACGAAGCGCCTTGAGGCGTCTGGCGAGCCGCATGAAGGGTGAGCTGCATCCTACTAAGAACCACTTTTGAGGACATGCATATAGATGACAGCTTCAATGAGTTGATTTAATTTATGGTGTAGGCATTTCTAGAGACAGCAATGGGAGTACTATGTAACTGCCTCTTCGGTGCCTTACCATAAGGCGGGGGGGGGGGGGGGGTACATTTCATGCACAGCCGTACCCGTATGGCCATAGACTCTCGCATCTCTACAGTGCGTGGACGGAGCACGTCATGCTTCCGACGACCAGTCCTGCATTGGATGCACCAACCGCGAGGCGCCGTGATGTCTTCGGAGCGTCCCATCACGAGTGAGCGTCATCCTAAAAACAACGCTTGTGAGGCGGAATTGAAAATGGGTGTCCCATTCCGTGAGTTGACTTAATTTCTGGTGTAGCGGCTTCCAAAACATCAATGGGAGTACGATGTAACTGCCTCTTGGGAGCCTTGCCATAAACACTACGCGATACAATCACTATAACTCTTAAGATGGGTAAAGGTTCTACACCCTGCACAAAGATGATCCAAGTACACAAAACAGTTGTAACCGACCGCTCAAAACAATTAAGCAAATTGAGATTAAACAATACATAAATAATGTAGTCTAGTGGTCAGTCTCAAGTTGTGAGCGGCACGTTTTACAGTGTCGTCTCCAACCGACGCCGACCCTAACCCATATGTAGTTTTGAGACGGAGGAGGCGTGTCAGGGACACCTTCCAAAATAGGTGCACGCTGAGAATGACCAAACGACAACCCGTCATCATGTGCAGGCCGGACACCTGACAAAACGCTCTGCGATGGGTGTGTCCCGACAAACGCTCTACGATGGGTGTGTGTTGAAGGCGAAGCTACACCACGTTTTCATGGGTGCCAGGAACGAGCGCATAGGGGCCCACACCCCTCGGTTCGATGCCTCCTCGAAGCTCCTCAACTCACGCTAATCCGTAACTCTGACGCGGTCGGCCATAGCCGTGCCCGCGTCGTGCCGCTCGCGTTGTTCAATCGAGTCATAACATGCATCTCACGGACCATTTCAAGCGGCACCACAATTCGTTGTCTTGCGGTCGCGGGTGAACGTTACAACACGGCTTGACATGCTGTGCGGCTCTCTTTCATAGGATGCCGTGGGAGCTGCCATGGCGTGCCGTGGGTGTTGCCATGACGTGCCATGGAGATTGTCATGGCATGGCGTGGAGGTTTCCGTGGCATGCTGTAGGGGTTGCCGTGGCGTGCCGTGGAGATTGGCATGGCGTGCCGTGGGGGATGCCGTGGCATGTCGTGGGGGGTGGCCGTGGCATGCCGTGCGGGTTGTCATGGCATACCGTGGGGATTACCATGGCATGCCGTGGGGGTTGCCGTGGCATGCCGTGGGGTCGCCGTGGCAGGCCATAGGGGTCGTGGTGCGGGTCGCCGTTGGATGCCGTGGGGGTTGTTGTGGCATGACGCGGGCCTTGCTGTGGCATGTTGGGGGCCTTTGCTGTAGCATGGCGTGGGGGTCGCCGTGGTATGCTGTGGGGTTCGCCGTGGTGTGCCGTGCGGGTCGCCGTGACATGACGTGGGCTTTGCCACGGCATGCCGTGGGGGTTGCCATGACACCACACATGACATGCCAATGCATGGCATGGGGTGCCACGTCATGTCGTGGTATGCCGTGGGGAGGCCATGGGATGCCATGGATGGCACCATGGTAACCCCCACGGCATACCGCGGGAACGTCACACTGTGTAGATCCCTAGAGGCAAAACATACAGTAAAACAAGTGCATCTCGATGGGACGTAAGCACGAAATACCTGTTGGTGCGCACAGCGGTATCATACCAGTCCGTAATGGAAGCGGTACTATAGGGTTGCGGTGTACCATCCCTCACTTGGAACATAATAACAACAGGAACATTTCCATGGTATTATTACATGTACCTTCGAAAAAAAAGAAGAAGAAATAAACACGAAAACACAAAGAGGGGCACAAAGAAGACAAAAAAAAGGAAAAAACAAAATAATTGAACGAAACAAACATGCGCTCAGGGCGCAGGCCGAGTCCCAAGGACAAGGTTGCTATAGCCACCTGGTCAGCAAAGTGGTTCAACATGTACACGAGTGTTTTCTAGTTGACGAAATATAAAATATATATATGCCTTGGAGGGCTGGCGCAATGGCTACTATGCAATGAGTACCAACAATCTCCGGATCGAGCCTCTGTCAAGCGCTACAAGCCTGCTGCCAACAGGTTATCAATCGTCCAAGGGGCTTCTGAAGCAAATACTGTTCTATAGCATCATATATTCTTCTTATCTTCCGAGGCTGTAAACCGCATACATACCAACGTATTGTTCGTTCGAAATAATAACCATTAATACATACTGATACATGTACAAGTAGTATCTCCTGTAATGATAATCTACCCGAATACGACACGTGGTGGGGGCGGTGGGGGGCGAAAGCCCCCAAATACGTATAAACCACCTCTCCTTCCTATACAAGATATCTTATTTCCTTGACTTAGCTCTCTCAGCCATCGAGTACCTCTTTCACGTTGAGTGCTCAACATCAACATGGCTGTCGCACGAGTACCCTCAGGAACTTAGAAACGTCTAGAATCCCAGCAGGCTCGAGTCCATAACAATATTATTACATCGCCTCCACCTAATCGTCCGAGTAACTCGACGCACGCGCTGCGGGGGACGACTTTGGCACTGGTTTCGTCTCTCTGACGAGACACTCCGGCACCATACGTGCTCAGCTCACAGTCTGCCTGTTCTGCCGTCAGTAGCGCATGGAATACGCGGTCTCCCTGCTGCTCGTTCGTCAGGAAGAAGTACTTGCCATGTGATACCGGCCGGGCTACTTTTTGTAGTCACCAGCGCTCGCTACATAGTTCAACCGGACAGGAGCCGCCTTCGATGACTATAATAGGTGGACCCGACTACACTATTACGGAGGACCATAGTAAATAGGACCTACGGTACAGACAAAAACCCATATATTCCCCGATTTTTACGGACAATGTTTGGTCATATTTTCTATGCCCCCCCGTAATAGTCCAACAACCTTTCATAGTTCATTCCGTAACGAACAAGCTCTTCCCGAGTGAGAGAACAGGCCGCCAGGGTATCACATAGATATGCATAGAGCATAGATAGGTGCATTCGTCATCCCTGGCACGGCGACCGTTACAGGTCGCAATATCTTTGAATGAATTGTATTCGCGTACGTGTGTATGCGTGATTGACGTGTTGATGAAATAAAGCCTCCCACATACATGCGGCATCTGCCCATGCATCGGCCATCGTCGCGACGTCGAGCTTGGATGACGGGTGTAAAAAAAAAACCATCTTGCTTCCAAGTGCCTGGCGGGGCCGCTCCTCCAGTTAGCCTGTAGAGTTACAGATGCAGCGTTCATGGATGGCGGAGGAGGGGCACGAGCTTTGCGATAACTTCGGGAAAACATCGCTCTTCTTATCCCACATACTACCGTACCTCAGACGCACCCTCTTGATGTGCACCACACCAGCTCCATATCAAGAGCCAACACCCCCCCCCCCCCCCTAAAGACTTGGTGCTCGCAGTCGGTTCTCGGTAGTGATTGCTGCAGCGTTTTGCCTCTTGAGCTCAAGCTTTTCGAGGTGCTCTACAACCAGAGAAAACCTTTTGGCGCACAGCAAGTTTAGTTGTGAGAAGAACAGCAGTAGTACCCCCCTTCCCCGGTGAACTCCTGATGCCAATTCACTTACTTCCACGGCACCAGAGTTGGAATATTTCTCGTTGTTCGTATAAATATTCGGAAAACCTATTCAGCGCTGACTCCGCAAGGCAAAACACACGCGATCGGATTCTGCTGTCAACAGTGTCGTGGCTCATCAGCCCATCATCAGCGAAATTGGACAGCACTTGATTCGAGAGCTAAAAGGACATTGTGATACTAGGGACTGACGCAGCATCTCGAGATGAGCCGACTTAAAATCAGCAACATAATATACGGGTAGGAAGATAGCAACGAAGCACGCGCAGGTCTCTTTACTCTCATGTAGCTTTCGCAAAGCCTTACTCGTAGTCTGGCCAATGAAGTCTGGTTACAGACGCCCCACTCTTTTTAACGGCTATATTTTGCCTACTCAAATAAAACACTCGTTTGGATCCGAACCTTGAGCGAACCGCGGATATCCTTGGGAGTCGTACTGCATAGCGCAATTCCAGAAACGTTCAGCCGTCTAGACAGTCGCCCATCAGAGTTTCGCTTGTGGGCGACCGTCCTGCGGGCTATACGTTTCTGGACTTGGGTTTTGCAGTAGGACTCCAAGGCCTGTCATAGTTCGCTGATGGTTTCGTTCGTACAGCTGTGTCCTTTTTGTAGATAAACATTATAGCCGTTGAATGACCTGGGGCATTTCTACGTTGGGTGTAGTAGACCCGCCCATAAGAGAACCCTGGCGAGGAGACGGAACGAACATTCTATACAGAGCAGTAGGTTGCAGCAGTAGCTTTCTATCCTTGGCTGCTTCCTGTATGTAGCCCAGACTCGACATGCCAAACCATTTCGTAATCGTACTTTCGATACAGTTTAGTTTGCATGGCATCTTTGCAAACAATCCTGGGTGTTGGAGTGCATGTATTCACCTAGGCTGGAGTGTTCTGTGCTCGCGAGAGAGCGTCGCGACGGGATCCGAAAAAAACAATGTGTGACATATTTTGCACGTATAGACACCTCACAGTTGCAGTGCGCCCCCTCTTTGCGCAGCACGAAACAGTTGAATGCGTCTGGTGCATACATACGTCGGTCAATCAAACGAGATAGATAGCGCACACAGAGCATGCCCCCCGCCAAGCAGAGACGCTTGACTCATCATGCGTGAACACCATTATTGCGCAAGAGCATATTATTGACAGTGATCAGGACCCCTCGTACACACAAAAAACTATATAATATAATTCCCAGTGTTTGTACTGAGCAGACAAGGTCATCGTTATTGCTTGTGTTCCCCCGTAAAATATCATGCGGTAGGGGGGGCATGCACCTGATTTAACCTTTTTTTGTGGGGCTTTTCCCCGCTTTCTTGAGGGGGGGGCTCTTGCACTTGTTATCCGGAAATATCAGACTTCGACTAAAAAAACATGAACGAACGTTGCCTATTCCGAAGAACATTCCCATTCCCATGGCTGACGTATACACATGAAACGGATGCACACCATATATATATGCAAAGAAGAGGGTAAACAGCGGAACTCCGAAGATAAGGCATGCCTTGTTGGGTAGATGCTCAGTTGAGAAGTAGCTCCGTCAGTCTCGAACGTGTGGTGGCCAAAAATGTTCTACCTGGTATATATTGCATACATATATGGTACCATGTACCCCTGCTGTACTACGCCTTCGTAGGTATTGACAAACCATGTTGGATACCCTGGTAGGTAGTTTCCTCAGTAAAAAAGAGGAATGAACCCCCCCGTCAGTCAGAAATAATTGGCCAAAAAGTTGCCATATTCCACCATCGTCAAACAACGCCTCCGTAGATATTGACTAATCATTTTGGGTAGTTACTCAGTTGAGATGCCCCGTCAGCCAGACGTAAGTGGCCAGAGTATATTATTTCCTACACCAGGTATACTCTATTATCGTATAACGCTGCGGTAGGTATAGGCAAACCATATGAGGTACAAACAAGTGGTTTCTCAGTGTTGAGAAGCCCCATCAGTCCCGAAACTATTTAGGCTAAAAAAGTGATATGTTATACTGCGGTATACCCCTATCATCGTAACACGCCTCCGTAGGTATTGACAAACCATGTTGGGTACGTACGTAGTTCCTCGGTTGAGAAGCCCCCCCGGGCAGTCAGAAATAACTGCCTTGTAAGGCAAAAGGTTGCTATATATATACCCTGGTATACCCCTACCTATCGTGCTCGCTCGCGTCAAGCAAGTAAGTAAGTAAGCAAGTGCTGTTTGCGTTTCGCAACCCACCTTTAGCAGTCAACACTATTATTACTACTGCATACCTGGTAGTATATACCCTCTGCAAGGAAGGGTTCTTCAGTGTGGCACCCGCCGCTGGGTATATGGTCCCTTAAAATCAAAGCTTATTGCTGCTACATATCGCACCTCCGAAAATCTAAGCCTTAAGGGGAGCTCTACGTTTCCTCGCTGGATTGCGCCCTGTTCGCGGACCCATTCTATGTGAGGGGAAGACTGGCGAGACCGGTCTAGGGGTGCGGACGAACCGGTCGCTGTGATGCCCGTGCTGTGCCATAATAAGCGTCGCCGATTCCCCCCCCCCCCCCCCCCCTGCCCTGATAGTATGCAACAGAGCAGTAAAATGGTGGGATGAAGAAGTAAAAGAGGCTATAACAGTAAGGAGAAAGGCACACGCAAGGTATACATCGAGCAAAACTACAACAGGATGGGAGGAATATGATGTAGCTAGAAAGAAAGTAAAAGAGATGGTAGAGAAGAAGAAGAAGAAAGGAATATGGAAAGACGTAGTAAATAAAACGAATGAAGACTTTGAGGGAGGGATGAAGCATATGTGGGTAGGGATAAAAGGGATACTGGGCAAACAAGCAGGAGAGGCTGACACGGGAATGGCTACCTTAAGAGCACAGAACGGTAAAATGGTTAGTAGTTCGAAGGGAGAAAGGGAAGTACTTGTCGAGCATTACCGTAAGCTAGGAACACCCACAGCCAACGAAACGTTCGACACAGAATTCGAGAAGGAAATCAACGCGTGGGCAGAGGCGAACGTAGATGCGTAAGAAAGGGAAGACAGTGGTTCGGAAGGGTTACAGAGAGAGTTCACAAGGGAAGAGGTAAAACAATGTGTAGCTAAACTTAAGAATAGAAAAGCAGCAGGGGCAGACCAAATAGTGAATTAATTTATTAAGTACGGGGGAGAAGGAATGCTTACCATGCTGGTTATGTAGTATAACTGGATACGGAAAAACGAGTACGCACCCAGGAGGTGGAGAGAAGGAGTAGTAGTAAACTTCTTCAAGAAAGGAGATAAGGCTGACCCGGGGAACTATAGAGATATAACGCTACTAAGCACAGTAGGCAAAACATTTTGTAAGATTTTGAACGATAGAATGGGAACGATGATGGAGAAGGAAGACAAAAGAAGCGAAGGGCAAGCAGGGTTTAGGCCAAACCGTAGCTGCGTAGACCATGTGTACACTCTAGGTAAGATAATCCAAGGTAGGAAAGACGCGGGACTACCAACGTACTGTTTCTTTCTAGATGTACAGAAGGCCTACGACACAGTATGGAGAAATGGGTTGTGGAAAAAACTATGGGAAATAGGAATCAGAGGAAAGATGTGGAGAATGATGAAAAAGATGACGGAATGTGCGAGAAGTGCTGTGATGCTGGACGGGGAAATATCGAAGTATGTTGATATTTTACAAGGAGTTGCACAGGGATGTACGCTGTCACCCAACCTATTCAAGATATATATTAACGACCTGATAATAGCAGTTGAAGCAGCAAGGCAGGGAGTCACGGTAGGGGAAGATACAGTGTCGGGATTGATGTTTGCTGATGACTTCGTGGGGATATCAGAAACACCCGAAGGATTGCAGAAACAAATAGAGAACGTGCTAGAATACACTAGGAAATGGAGGGTGACGGCGAACGTCAAGAAATGCGCAGTAGTAGTTGTTTGTAACGAAGATAAGGTGAACCCGATAAATTTCAGTTGGAAGTGGGGAGAAGATGAATTGCCGATCGTAGACCAGTATACGTACCTTGGCGTAGAGATCTCAAAAGAATGCTCTTGGGATACACATATATATAGCAAAAGTAATAGGAAAGGGTAAAGCACACACAGGCAAGATGGATGCGATCCTAACAGACTCGCACCTTGACACCAGGATTAAGAGATGTATCCTGATGAATGTGATAGTACCAAAGCTAGAATATTATGCAGGAGAAGTATGGGAAGGGAATGAATGCGAAACTCGTAAAACAGTTGGAAACAGTACAGATGACAGCAGCTAAAAAAATCCTAAGATGCTCAAGTACGACTAGTAATACAGTATTAAGAGCAGAACTAGGAATGCACCCACTCAAGACAAACAGGGATATTATGAGAAAGTTGAAATGGCAATATAAAGTAAGGAACATGCCAAAAAAGAGGTTGACGGCCATAGTTGATAAAGCTATATGGGAGAAAGTAATAAAAGGGCGAACTGGAATAAGGTGGGATAGCGTAGTTGAGAAAGTATGGAAGGATATACGGGGAAACCAAGAAGAGGTGATGTTCGCCGGGAAGTTTGGGAAGTACAAGGCAGAAGTAGAAGAAAGGATAGAAAGAAGGAAAAGGCTAGCGCTACGAAACAAGGTGGAATCGGAAAAACACCTAGAGATATACGGGAGATTGAGGGAAGGAATAGGAATGAAAACGTATCCGCACGGCCCAATGGACTTCGCGAAAACGCCGAAGCTGCGGTTTCGTGTAGGCGATCTGGACCTGCCAGAAAGAAGAAAGAGGTATACCAGTAGTAGTAGCCGGGAGGAGGAGGAAATAGATGCACAGATGTGCCCGTGTGGCAAAGCGATAGAGAGTAGAACTCACATAGTAGGAGAATGTGAAATGTATAAGGAGGAACGGGATGTGTTAGAAGAGGAGATGAGGGAAATAGAAGAATGTGACATGGAGGAGTTTGACACACTAGATAGCAGCGAGAAAACGATCGCTATCCGAGGAGATAGATGGTGGCCACAGGCGGCCAAACAGGAAGGGGATAAGATTATAATTTAGCAAAAAGTTTCTATGTAATATATGGAAACAACGTAATGAGCGCCCAATTGTTGGAGGTGTCTCTATTAGGAGTAGGAACGGTGCTCCGTCTCGAAAGGGATGCGTGGTCAATGGTCAAATGACTAAGGCAAGCAACAAATGAGTACGCCCCCCCCTCCCCCCTGCCCCATACCCACATACATGCACACATACAACACGCGCCCTTGTGGCAAAACAATGTAAAGTGGTAGGAGAATGTGAAATATACAAGGAGGAACGGGATGTCTTAGAAGATATGGAGACACTACTAACTAGAAGAATGTGACATGGAGGAGTTGGGTACACTAGATTGTAACGAGAAAGCGATGGCCATACCAGGAGATAGATGGTGGCCACAGGTTAGGTGGCGAAACAGGAAGGGGATACGACTAGCAGCCGTTTCTATGCAGTTCATGGTAGACAACGTCACAGTAAGCGCCCAACTGTTGCAGGTGCCTCTAGTATTAGGAGGTGCCTCTGTTAGGAGTAGGAACCGTGCTTTGTCTCGAAGGGATGCATGCGTGGTCAACGGTCAAATAAATGACCAAGTAAGGCAAAAAACAAAATGAGTATCCCTCCCCCCCCCCCCCCACCCCCTCACGCACGACGAACGATTACTTGCTTGTATTGTAGTTGATGTTCCTACAAGACAAGAGCGATGCTGCGGTAGGGGAGCGACACTGTTTTTGTCGTTGAGCCCAAACCTCTACCGCTGACTGCGCCCCTCACCGATTGAAAGTAAGTGAGCTTAACTGAGGAGCTTTATACCCAGTCTACTTCCGATCCGGTTCGTTTGTTAACATTGTTGGCTCTGTTAGCATTGATTGTTAGGAGCCAGGTACCTACCCATTGATTGGGACAGTCTGTCGGCCTTGGCTTGCAGGTTTTCTCCGTGTAGATTGCTGGGTGAGGAGCAGAGACCCTATACTATAATCAAGTGAGGAGCCTCAGAAAATCATCGGAAAATCCAGTTAGTTGCTACCCCTATGTATACATCCACTTTGCACAGGTCATAAGGGAAACGGTAAATAAATGGAAACCTGATTTGTTTTACCTTTTGCGCGATCTGCCGGTTCTATCTGATGTTTTTTTGGCCGTTGTGGCCAAGAGTACACCACGGTACATGCGCATGACGGCGCCGAGAGTTTGCAAACGTGCGAAAGGCGGGGCGCGCCCCACGCGTTCCGAGGCGGGGCGCGCCCCACGCGTTCCGGTGTTGGAAATCTGCTATTAATATGTACCATGGCAATTTTCCCGCCGGAATATATTGCAGAGGGAAAGTCAAGCCTTCCGCGAACACCATGGCTTCCCTGCTGCTGGTAAATGTAGGCGGCTTGTGCGTCGGCGCAGGTGCGGCTTGGATGTTAATCTTTACACTGCACCATTGCTTTTTTTTCCTTCACAATTAATTTTCAAGCAGTTTTCCCCTAAAACGTGGGTGCAGTTTTAAAGAGGTTGTCAGGGTCTGGTGGCCAACGTCACTTACTTGCGGGAGATTACATATTATATTATGTGTGTCGATACAACCTTCCGGTCAATAGCACCATTTTGTTCGGTCTCGCTTGAACAGCTACAGTGCTGCACGACTGTGATTTCACCGACCCAACTTGGTCCAAACGAATCAGATCATAATTTCGCCGTCGGTCCTGTGCAATAGGAATTTGGAAGCCGACTCAACGAGCCGATGGAAGGAGAATAAGTGGCCTGTTTCATCGCAGCATTTATTTGACGTTTTGGGACTGAGTTCGATCAACCGCTTCAAGGAATCGTAAGGCTGGGGTCATAGAACAACATATTTGGCGTATGTATGGGGAATGCATCTCGCCCCAACTCGCCAAACATAATTATTGTACCACTTTTCAAGGGTTTGCAAAGGAATAATGAATGGTCAGAGTCATAAAAACAAATACAGACGGCCTCTGACTGCGGATTATCCAGGCGTTTGTTTGTTGTCTGTACAATTGCGGGGGACCATAGTAAATAGGACCACATGTGGTTATATAGGTGTTTGTGTGTACCGTAGGCCTTATTTAATATAGCCCCCCGTAATATGTAAACGCAGCAGAAGCTTCGTACCGCTGTGATAAGAGGATGTGTTAATATATATGTTGAGTGGTGTTCCGACCGAATAAACGTGCACGTTGCGGAACGAGATATCTACAAAACACAAGCATGACGTGTATGCGGACCGAGATATATGATATTATATAAAAGCATTTATTTGTTGGCAGTGCTTAGAGATTGATGTAGACTCGATAGAGATTGTGAGGAGTTACATTGTAGTCTACAGGTAGATGTATCGAGCCACACTCTAATAATGTTACATGTTCTGCGTTGTTTGAGCTTGGTTGGTATTCAGCTTGATCGTCCGTGACAGCCGATGTAACACCTGTCAACACCGCTACTATAGGAAACTTCCAATAAAGGTGCACTATTAATAGCATTGATTGACACATGTTCGGGAGTAGTCGAGTTGACGGTACCGAGGGGAAGCTACGCCTCCTTCGACTTCCGTGAAGCAGAGCGACGCAAAGCAGCAGTTAGTTGTGCATGGTTGATTGAAAACATCTAAAAATGCACTGCAATAATTATGCTTCTGCGTCGACGAAACGCTGTGGGGGCACCTGACACCACCTGTCTGTAAGCACACCATACGATCGTTGGGACACCTGTCTGTGAGCATACACACGATCGTTGGGAAGGTTGTTGAGTGATAGTGAAGAGGGCAGCGATTTACGTGGTGGGCCCAACGAGAAGTAAGGTGGATGCTTTCCCGCGTCTACATTTATCCAAGCCGCCGCCCGCAAGGTCCTGCCTGGCCACGCTGACCGCAGAGTGGGGCTCAGGGGATAGACATACTCAGCGCAAAGCGTGCATTGTCTTGGGTACTGGAATGCGACTCAAGCTCACTCTACACGCCCCAAGGCCGTGCACGCAGGTGCAGCTGGAGAGCCCCCGGGGGTCGCTAGTCTACGGCTTCTTTGATCAGGGCAGCGGGAGATGATATTGACCCTGTTGCCGGTCATGGCTGCAAGTCCATCGCAGTCTTTCGTAAGCAGGAAGGTTCTACTTCTTCTCAGGCTTTCGACTTGGCTTTGTTCTTGCTAGGCTGCCGCTCAAAGGGAGAGACGAGGCCAGCCTGAGCCAGCGAACGCAGTGCAGTCAATCGTAAGGGCGGCCACGACCTCCATGCAGGAGCCCGTTTTCCCTGGTGTATCCTATAGGCTATCTACATTATTAGTAAGAAGTCTACGCGCATGTTGGCCATGTATTCCATCATTCAGAAATTAAATACCAACCTCTTCACATTATTTAAGCGATGAAATTCGCCCGGTTTTGCCCTTGTTGTGCGGGTGTTGTTGCTGCTTTTACCTATGGTATACCCTTATCCTCCCCTGCCAGTTTGGCTTCGTTATTTTCGGGTTCATTTCTCGACGTATAACTGTAATAAATGCTACAGGACGTATGTAGCAGCAATAAACAATAGCATGCAACATCGGCTGTACGCGCAGCAGTGTATATAACTTTGTGCAATAGGTACTTACTGATGGTGCGAGTAGTAAGCACACTGGGTACGTACACCAGCGGGAACATCAGCAGTGTGTATGTGCGGTAGATTCGCACGCACATCGGTAGGAAATGAGGAGCAGTAGTTGTTGTTTCAGTGCAGGCACGCACATCAACAGTATAATAGGGACATGCTGTGCGCAATGCAGTAGGTACGCCTACACGGCAGTGTGCGTACATAATGTAGCGCAACAGGTACGTGCATTACCTACCTCCCAGGTAGTTTGCAGCAGGAGCGTTTGTTTTCAACGTGCGCACAGTACGTATTATCAGTATTATTAGGTACCAGCCTTATTATTTATAGGTACGTGCGCGACTTATTCTTAATAATAGAAGAGACCACTACTCTGCGGATTGATACCTACCTGTCGTTTGGTACGTAGTTTCACCCTGCTTGCTGTTGGCCGCCATGGATACGAGCAAGATGTCATCCTTGCGGCGTTTTGGGGACGCGGTTATCCGGGTATTCCATCTACATCGGCACCCGTCGGTCTATGTAGTACATTGGAAACCCTTGTGACGGCAACTTATCGGCAACAACAGTTCCCTCCCCAAAAATGCCATTCTATCGTCCTCCCATTATTTGAGGCTGGAGACAAGCAACTCATTCGATTGCGATACTATCAATATTAAATAACACAATGCAAATGTTCCGACTAGAATATTTGATTATTATATACATCTACCTGTCGGACAAAAAATACTCCTCGCGTGCTCCTCGCGTGCTGGATTGCCTGGCGTGCTCGACAAGGACAGAAAACGCCGCAGTTGCCAGGGCTCATGGGTAGAAAATCGGCAGGCTCTCCTTTTTTCGCTCAATCTGAGTTGTGCCCTTGATCCGAACATCTCGCGAAACAGTCACACACGGTCCCGCGTCGGTGATGTCCAATATTGGTATGTACTGGCAGCGATGGGCTTCTGCGAGGGCGCCCGTCTATTCGCTTGGGGTGTGGGGGGAGGGGGGCGCACGCAGTTTTTTTTTTGCCTTCGTCATTCTACCATTGACCACGCACCCCTTTCGAGACGGAGCATCGTAGGGACATTTCCAACACAGTTGGGCGCTCATTACATCGTTTCCATATATTACATTGATTGTTGAACGGAAGAGTTTTACTCGTATGATCCTCTTCACGTTTCGCCGTCTGTGGCCACCATCTACCTCATAGCGATCGTTTTTTTTCTCCTCTCTCGTGTACCAAACTTCTCCATGTATGTCACATTCGTCGATTTTCCCCGGCTCCTCCTCCAACACGTCCCGTTCCTCCTTGTATACATTTCACATGCTTGGGTTTGGGGGGAGGCGATGCTGCGATACGATCAAGGAAACACTTCCTTCACACATCGGGCCCGTGAAACTACCCACCACGCATCAGACAAACAATCGCTTCCCACTTCATGATCCAGATCCTCCACAGCAGAGATACTCCTGATGTTTTTTTTTTCTTTTTTTTTTTTCATCCCATTCATTATTTTCGCACATCTTCTCTCTCTCCTTCCAACTCGTAACTCAGATCCGGGGTCACATAGCAGGCTCTTCTCCCCCCTTCCCGCTACGGTGATGTATACGACCTATTGATAGCTTATCTTTTTCGTCGAAGTCTGTATAAGCCATATCTCCTGTAGGACACGCTTCCTGGGTTATATCTACTTGCACAGCGTCTCACAACGGGAGGTTGCGATCTAGATGATCTGCTGTAGATGATGTTTTGTCCGACGTGGGAAACTATCATTAGCAACCTGGCGTTCAGTTCACACCCCGTCCAAGCCCCATGGGAAATTCAAAGCCTCAAGGACCTGTGCAACTACTGTAGGCCTCATCACCGCAACGTGACACCAATAATTATTGTTGAGGCCATAATATATAAACATCGCTAGCGTGTTCGACGCGTTGCTATTACTAGCCAACCGCTTACGTACGTAGACTGCTTCTGCGACTCGGAAATATAACTGGACCACCTTTCGAGAGCTTCAAATATTTAATAACAGGAGAAGAGTGCCAAAGGTCTGGATACCCTGGTCAAAAATTGGCCCGGGCGCCAATGAAGCCCGATTATCCACCACATAAGGTTCTGGGATAGTGCTGCCTTAAATTCCAGATTTGAGTGACAAGTCACCGGACACACTTGCACCGACCATGCCTCCACTTGGTGGCATGCGACAGGATTCGTGGCATTTCCACCTGAGCCGCTCAGGCACGTCGATTGCGTGCTGTTTGTTACATAGCCTAAACCTCGTGGTGTGCTGACCATGCGTTGTGCCGTCAGCTGGCGAGAGGACAACAGGGCCGTGCGTGTTTCTATGGTCCCGGTACAGTATCGCCTTACGTCGTGGTTTCTCGTTCGGTGTAGCCTCAACGGCCTCGACCGCACAAACCGCGTCTCATCGCACCGCACCACACCACACTCCCACGGAATCGAACCCCGCCGCACCTCACGAAATCGCACCCCACCCGATTGCACGGCACCCCACCGCACCTCGCCGCCCCGTACAGCACAGTACCGAAGCGCAGATCATCGCCTGCACCGCATCGCGCCATGTGGTGTTTCCGAATTTCAAAACATAGCGATGGCATGATTCAAAACATCGCCTGAAACAGCCTGCACGTACGTGAACGCGCTCGTGAAGGTGGCCATGCGATGTGCCCCGACCGATCCGGATCGTGATAACGTCGGCACATTACACTTTGTTTATGGGGGCTAAAAAAGGCACCGCCTCGTGCCTTTGTGGAGCCTCCTGTTGTTCCTCGAAATGCCAAGAGTGTCGTGTCATTTTATGGTTCCGAGGAGAACGTCAGACACCACAGTGTAAAACCATACCATCACCACGTACGTGGAAGAGAAATATTACCATCAAGCAGAATTGAACACTTTCTTTCCCGACTGTGCGAGCCTCTGCATTGATCCCGAGACATAGCAACAAAATCTGCACCGTGACGCCCCGTATATGGAAGTCGATATCCACATCACGCCCTGAATACTCACCGAAGTAGATAGCGTTCGGGAGGCGGAGGACGCCCCAGGTGGTCAAGCGATAGATACTCCACGCCAACAGCAAACTGCATATCCTTGTGGAGGGTTCGGGGCTTTGAATGCAACGCGGGTGCCCGATGCACTCGAAGGCCACGCTGATGCCCACAGCGAGATACAAGGACGCCGCAAGGAGGCGCAGCGTCCATTCTTCATCCCAATACCCTAGCAGTTCTAGTGGACTCCAGAAAAAACATTGGAATAAGAACCATACGACAACAAACAAAATCTGCCAGCGTGGCCGCCGCTCGGGCGCGATTCTGCTAGATCCCGGGTGGACGTTCCAGTTTCTATGGCACCAAAACCCGAGAACAATAGACGACAAACCGTGCACCAACAGTGTCATGGTGAAGTAGCTCCAACATCCAAACCTCAAGAAGACGAAGATCCAGATCGAGTGGAACACTAGCAGACCGACGAAAGCCACCATATACACACTCCTACACAGCCGTCCCGCGCTCATCACGTCGTCGGAAGTCTACTGTTGAACGTCCAAGAGCAACCGATTATCACAGCTCCCACGGCCTTGATGATGCACTGTATCACATCGAGGGCGCCGCAGCCCATGAGATCGTCAGATAGATGACGCAATGGTAATTGCAGCCAGGAACGGACCAATTTCAAGCAGAACTAGAGCTGCAATCAGCCCCGTATACGCAGTGCAGAGAGGTTCCATCGCGCGAATAATGGTTTTGAAACTAACTATCGATGCTCTTTCCGTTCTCGCTGTGCTGTTGCTCTCGCTACCACCGACAAGGAGGTCACTGCAACAGGGCCGTGAAAGAGGAGGAATCTCCATCCAAAAACGGCTCCGGGAGTTTAAAGAGGGATCAGAGTTGTTCGACTGCTCATTCGATGCGGGGGGGAAAACTGGATGCTGGTAGAGGTTTGAGCATAGTTGTTGCCCGTGGATCCCCTGCCCACTTGACTCCAGCGAGTGCCAGTGTAAAGCTCATGCCGACTAGCTCGACCACCCAGAAGAGGCGCCAGTCACTCTTTGTTTTCTTGAGTACCACCATCAGCTTCTCGTCCTGACACGCGAATATTCGGTGCCAAGCGCGTAGTAATGAGTATTATGCAGACGCAGGCAGTGGTTACGATTATCACCTCGTGGGGACATGTTTGTTTGGTCTCTAAAAAATGATATTAATACTTTTATTACTCACGTGCTGGTTGGTGCCATTGCCTATTATTGTGGATTTTGTGACTCTTGACATCTGATCTGAGGTTGTAAGTAAGTGGTGACGCCCGAGGCTTACTTCCTCACTGTGGGAGGTCAATCCTACATGACCTGAAACATCCATCAATAGCTTGCCATACAGTCTAGGCTACCGTTGCCTGAGGGCTACGAGCAGGACAGTGCAGTACCAGTGTTTCACCGGACCGGCCGGTATCTGAAATTTCAGTAGCCCTGCGCCAGTATTGATTTTATCCGACACGCGTGAGTTTACTTTAACATGGAGTCCGGTACAAAACAGCTAACGCATCGTTGACACACCAATAGACAAAGTCCGTACCATATCCGCGATAAAAAGGATCGCAGCAGCGCCAATAATGAGGTCGGCGTTGCCTCCCGAGGTGTAAAATAGCACCTTCGTAGAAGACGCGAACATCATGAGGAAGGAGGCCAGCAACGCGAAGCCAAAGGCACGGCAGCCCCGGTTTGCCTTTATCATAGCGAAGCTTGCCCAGAGATCTGGAGAAGCGATGGAGATGTTGAGGTACATTGCGATGGTAATGGAGAGCACGGAGTACTCCCCGTCCGGATTATCGGAAGCTGTCACCGCCCAAAGCAGAACAGTGTAGCCAGCGATTTGAACCTGGGAGAGCGACATGCAAGGGTATTACCGCTGTAAGAACACACTGTCCGATATAAACAGGCTCAACGATACTCCGACGGTGCCCCGACCAACCAGCACACGCTCCCTCACACTAAGGTTCCAAACTTAGACCCGACACACTGGAATGGGGGTTTCGTCACACTTAAAAAACAACATTTATCCAATTTGGACATCACACCTAGACCAAGCACCACCTCATGAGCCCCTCTTTCTCCCCGGTCTCGTGGCGAATCGAGCTGCCCACGCCTCCACACGTACACTCCTAACTCAGCTGGAGCCCGGGGCCAGCATTGCTGAACACCCGACCCAGACCAACAACAAGGCGAGCAACAGGGTAGTATTATACGTGTCGTAGCCGACGACGGTCCCAGTTGTCTACGTCAGTCACATGCCTATAATACATACATACATGCATCATCAGTATGCCCGTGGGTATACCAGCAAGGCTCCATGCCCCCAAAGCCCAAATCCAGACGCCACAGTACGTGCTTAAATGCAGGTCGCATAGTGGTTCCAACAAACGGCTGCCTATCGTCAGAAACCAGAAGATGGTTACTGCTATTTCGCGTGATTTTCCCCCCTCCTCTCTTCTGCCCTTAAAGACGAAGTTGTGGAAGCCCCTCCAGCTGCATGCATTTATTTGAGTGTCGCAAAGAGCAGTCAACATCGCCCGGAAAAGCAACGCATTGAAGTACACATACATCGTATCAACACGGAAGCAGGGGCATACACGAGTACTGATTTTTTTCTATGGTTTTCCATTTTTTTTTTATGGTCTTTAGTGATCGACGAGGAAGCTAAATAAAGCTGCTTGTTGTCGGATCACAGGCATTGGCATGTCAGTGGGATTTCGAAATAGGACGCGGTCCCTACTGTGTAAAACAAGGAGACGGTTCTGTTAGGGTCATTCTTATCGGAGAGCTTTTCGTCCAAATTTTCGACATTTTTTTCGCCCAATTTTTCGATCTTCCAAATTTTCCTGTTTTTTTTTTCCAAATAATATTGGAATGTTAACGAACTTGATATTTTTGCTTCTTCTGGAGAATTTCACGAATAGTAACAGAACGCCTCCGTATATTGATACATATCTCCAACTATTTTCAAACTTTAGAAAATTTGGAAAAAACGCTCTCCGATAAGAATGAACCTTATTGTACGATACCTGGTGATTTCTAGAGCCGCCGCTGTGAGTGGCTGGGAGACCGGAGTTCGTCGCTCCATTCAACCATTTGATTTCCGTTATGTAAACTAACACCACATACATACATGGTACACAGCTTATTGTATGAATAGCAGTAGTCGTTCCTGGTACCTGGGGGATGTGGGGTTTATTTTTGCCCGATGAGATTGACAATTAATTGTGTGTGGACGCCTTTCGAGGGCCCCAGAGAAAATGAGACAACATCCCCCCTTTGCTTACTTAGACTCTGCGAATACAACACGAATTGATACTTAAATCTTCCTATCTGTTTTTCCGCTGCCTCATAGCGAACTCGGGGATAACGTCATCTAACCGCATCCGGCGCACGAGCTGACTCTTTGAGTCAGATAATGTTGTAACAACCGATTCATCGAGGCTGCACCAAGCTCTATACTCCCGTACAGCCCTCTGGAATAACAGTCGTACAAATTGTAACCGTGTTCGCATGTATGTATGTGGTTGCTCAGCTTCAGGGAGTGTGCGTTCATGTATGTATGTGTGTTCGAATGGCGTTTTTCTGCATTTTGGCAGGTTCATGACTATTCGGGATATCGGCCTACTATCATGGATTACTTGGTTGATTTCGTGACTGCACGTGAGACCCACGTGGCCACTCATCATGTCTGTCTCTACTCTGCCGGGAGAATAATACTGAAGCCTGAATCATCTTCGTTCTTCGTCTGGGATTCACGGGTAGCAACACTTTAGAGTCTCAACGTTGACAAGCTAGGCTCATGGGTGACGAGTTTAGCAGCAACACCCTAGAGTCTCAACGTTGACAACCAAGGCTCATGGGACGAAGTAGATGATCTTCGGACAAAGGTATTATTGGAGCAGGGCCTCACCAACGAGGGGCTGCAGCAGGCGGCCGCAGACGGAGAGGACCGCCACACGCGCGCCCAGCTTCTCGAGGTGATGGCACGGATTGGGCCCGGTAGATAGAGGGCATCCGCTATATATATCTACCGTAGTTGGAGCAGGGAGGGACGCTGCAACGCTATATCGTCGGAACATTCCAAAGTTGGCGACGGGAGCCGGGAGGATCAACGCGCTTCCGCAGAAGAAGGTGGTCACCTCGGGGGAAAAGGAGGCGGAAGCTGTGTTGGCGCTCTTCGGGTATTCTGGAGATACGACGGCGTTCTAAATAGAGAAGAAAAATCCCTACGGTGGGAGCAAGGTCGTAAACGCCCCCGCCGCGAGTGGCACAGGGGATAGCAAGCCGTGCGAATTTTAACGGGCGCGCCCCACTACGGGGAGATTGTCACGGGGCTAATACGGGGGTTCGTAGTAAATAGGACCTACGGTGGACACAAAAACCTGTGTATCTGCCTATTTTTACTGACTATTTGGTTCTATTTACTATGGTCCCCCGTAATGGGAGGAGCTGTGGGGATGGGAGACATATCTGCACATTTTCGCGAGACGTCGCACGGCGAGCCAGGCCAACTACCCCTGTGCTTGGTCGGGAAAGCCGCGTACGAGATGCGCGCCAGCAGCAGCAGCAGCAGCAGCAGCAGCAGCAGCAGCGGGGGGTCGTGGATGGGGCAGGCGTGGTTGGATCGTCCGCCGGCTCCCTTTATGGGTCCGGCAACACGCGAGGCGAGGTGGTAGTGTTTGCCCTCGCAATGGGAGGGTTTTCGATCTGCGTCTATATTGTGGAGTTTGTTGTTTCTTTTCAAGCCGAGGGCGGAAATTCGTGAATAATTGATTCGTATTATTAGTAGTACGTGCGAGTATGAAATGTGTGGTAATGAGGTTCATACTGGATGGTGCGTACGCAACTATTGATTGGGCTTTTCTTGGATGATACCTACCTGGTATTATACGCGAATACACCCCCCCCCCCCCCTCACCTAGTTGTTGAAACGTCGTGTTTTTTCTGTTTTGGTTGAAAATATTACTGCCGAGTATGAACATCCATTGCGCTTCGTTGCGCTCCGTGTTCGATGTGGGCAGGCCCAGAAGAGCAACCGGACAAATACCATACATGAATAGTGCTTGTTTCAATGGTTTGAAGGGAGTCCAGGTCGACGATGTATTAATGTTGCGGGACGGTCGTGAAGTGGCAGACAGGTATCTCGTCAGCTGGAGCTTCTTAGTGATCCAGCTACGTCACGGGCTGGAGGTAGCGCCAAGCCTTTTTGGCGGGTATTCGCAGGGAAAATATTATCTTTGCTTGTGGATACACATGTCGGTCGAAATATATATGTTATATTAATAGATCGTACACACATACATGGAGATATGCCATTTTCGACTGGCTTTGGATTCGTTCCGAGTTTGTTGAGAAAGTCGTATGAATATACTACCTGGTATGATACATACATACCGTTTGTGACGTGATAGGGACTACTTAATTATATGGTATGGTTATCGTTCTTCCTGGGTAAGTGGTGGATGGAATATAGGGTATGTATCATTTATCATTGGTTACGGATCTCTGAATGGTATATTATATGGAACATATTTTTTGGGCCGGGAAAGTCGTGAACGGTAGGGAGGTATATAACCGTCTACTGCTGCTGTAGGTTCGTCCTTTCTAGACGGTGTACGTAGCTTTTATTAACCTGGAGCTTTGAAACTTATTTTCATGTTCAAATCAAACAGTTTTTGTGATATTATATAGACAGGTCCCGGACCAGAAGGGGACTGATGGAACTGACATTCACTATTTTAACGGTTTGGCGAATTCAGTGTACGTACGTGCGTGCACCTTGAGAGAGGAGTATAAAAATAGACGTAGAAGTATTGGTGGATACTGATCTCATTGTTTGTCTTTGCTCACTGCAGTATACTGTATACTGATTTGCATAACAAGGGAAGGTATGGAAATTCTTGATGATGGGTTGCTCCACCGCCAATAATATTGTATTATTATTTCCGAACTTGATGGGGGATCGCAATAATATTGTTCGCGAGTTGGAAGAGATTTTTTTGTGGGTAAGGGTAAAGGCTTGTTGTGAAGGTGCTACCTACCGAGCTATAGGGGTAAAGGACCGATCGATTACCCAGCCCAGGGTAATCCTTATAACACTCTCCCCCCCTCTGAACGGCGGGGTCTTTGGGGCGTCGGAACCGTGTACATCCGTACGCTGACCTGCCCGCTTCGTTTCATTACTTTTTCTTTTTTTTTTCTCATTCATCCCATTCATTATCTTCGCACATAACATCTTCTTCTCTCTCTCCTTCCCACTCGTAACTCAGATCCGGGGTCACATAGCAGGCTCTTCTCCTCCCTTCCCGCTGCGGTACGTGCCTTCATTTTTATCGCGAGAAGATTTCAGCCTTTTCTTCCCTCGTCGACTCGCATCGAATTGTGCCTACCCACACGCTGCAAGGCGCTCTCAACAATTGAATCCTTTTTTATTTTTATTTTTTGCAAGTAAAGTCAAAGTCCGACCCACCTGGGGCTCGAACCCAGAACTCAAACAAGTAGAATTCGAGGTTAACCACTTGAACCACCGGGGCGACCGGCTATAAACGATGCCTGGGGAACCAGGGAGATGTGTTTTTTAGGTAGGTGTGCACGCGCAACCGTTTCTGTACAAGAAACATTCGACGTGGGGTTCGAACCCGTGACCTGGACGACGTCAAATGTGAAGGTGTTACCTACTGAGCTATAGCGGTAAAATACCGATCGATTATCCAGCCCAAGGTAATCCTTATGACACTCATGATGATTCAATATTGGTTATTTTGCCACCACTATTAACCCCTTTAGGACCACAGTCTCGTTTTGGGGACAAACTACTTGAAGATTGAGTGGTTTGTCCACTAAACAGGACTGCGGTTCTAAAAGGGTTACTACTCCGGAGTATTTAATACCAGGTAGTGTTTTTCCAAAGCTTAATAATGGTGATGAAACAACCCAACATGGGGTGATGAAAACCTTGGTTGACGAGAAAGGGAGATGAAGTATTTCACGGAACAAGGAGAGCCGGTGTGAGCTGAACCAGAAACAGGGAGGGCTTTTTTTGGTTTTGACCACAAACGGATATTGCTTCGGGGATAGTAAGCGCCGGGCAAACTCTATCGGAAAGTATTTTTGGTATCTCGCGTTGCCGCTGCGATCTAAGAGATACATAAACAAAACTATAAATTCGTTTTCTCTGGTCGGTTGCCGTGGGGGCGTTTCGGTGGCCTTTCGCAAGATTGTCAACCCTGATTCGCGAGAGCTTTGTCCTATTCGCGAGTGGAGGGATTTTTCGGGAACAGATTCAACAGGACTGCCGTTGATCTCAGCTGCTTTGGCCCGAAGAGACCGGCTGTAAGACGGCATACATACTACGATAGTAGACTCGATTTTTTTTCTATTTTGTTCCGGAATAGTTTCAACACAGGACTACGACACGGGTCATTGGATTATTTGCGCGCGTGGAAAAATGTAGACAGCATACGACGGGCGTCGCGCTGGTGCTGCCTCTTCGTATACCGCTTTGGCCAGATGGCCTCCTGCTGGCGTTGCTCCTGCTCGTGCCGCTCCTGCTCGTGCCGCTAGTGCTCGTGCCGCTCCTTCTGGTGCCGCTCCTGCTGGTGCTGCTTTTGCTTTCGCTGCTTCTGTTGGTACCGGGTGCTCCTCCCGCTAGTGCTGCTCCTGTCTGGTACCAGGTAGATGGCATCGCCTGCTCCTGGTGGTGCTGCTTCCACAGAGTGGACTCCACTTTTTCCTGCTGCCGATATTAAAGGTGCTGCCTTCAATACACCTATGCCTCGCCCTCTTCTGGCGGATCTTGGAAGCCCATTTCGAACAGAACCCCCCTGTCCAAGTCAGTGCTCAATCCCACTGTAAAGTGCAACCGCTGCATCTCCCAGCTATATGATGGAGACATAACTTTGGAGGCAATGTCGATTTTGCGACCTGCGACCACGACACCTGCCCCGGCAGCGGGATAATCTTGAAGTGGCCCAAAGACTGTGAATTATGCGCCAGGCCTATCGACGTCCGCACCGTGTCCTTCACGCTCGAGACAGGAGGTGGCGGTGAGTTGTGTTCTGTGCTTCTCTGTTGCTGTTGTTGTTGTTGGTGTTGTTTAGTACCTATTTATACCGCCGCTGCTGCTGCTGTTGCTGTTGTTGTTGTTGTTGTTGTTGTTGTTGTTGTTGTTGTTGTTGTTGTTGTTGTTGTTGTTGTTGTTGTTGTTGTTGTTGTTGTTGTTGTTGTTGTTGTTGTTGTTGTTGTTGTTGTTGTTGTTGTTGTTGTTGTTGATGTTGTTGTTTGCCGCCTACGTCTAACGCCGCGGCTGCTGTTGTTGAGTTTCTTCCACTCTACTTGCAATTTTTGGTATTACTATACGAGAACACGACTTGGTAGCGCAGCCCATTGCTGCTGCTACTGCTGCTGCACCTTTTCCTGATGTTACCCTGCGCGCCTACCGCCCCTGATGCTGCTTTTCCCGTTTCAGGTTGGTTTATGTAGTCGTCGTTCGCGTTGTTGCTGTTGTAGAGACCTTTGAGTCAGTATCTACTGCCGCTGCTGCTGCTGCTGCTGCTGTTAGTGTTGTTGTTGACGTTGCTGTTCCCGCAGGTTTGACCTCCAGTACTGAATCTACAACCAAGATATTTTTGTGTTTTTATAGCACGCGTAAGCGCTGCTGTTGCCGCTGCTGCTGCCGTTGTTCTGTACAGCTTGCGTTCCTTTCCACACTGAGGCAGGTGTCTACCTTCGCTGTGGCTGCTGTTGTTTACCTGGTATGCTGTTGGTGGTGGTGATGTTGCTGTTCCCGCACGTAGTCGACCTTTAACACTAAATCCAAGACAAAAACGTACTAATAATGCCATTTGTTTATGCGCCTACTGCCATTTGCTTTTGTGCTGCTGCTGCCGCTGCTACTGCCGTTGTTGTTTACAGCCTGCGTTCGTTTCCCCAGCAGCAGTGTCTACCGCCGCTGCTGCTGTTGTTGTTCATGCTGTTGTTGTTGTTGTTGTTGTTGTTGTTGTTGTTGTTGTTGTTGTTGTTGTTGTTGTTGTTGTCGTCGTTGCTGTGTTCCCGCAAGCGATAACACGAATTGGTGGCGCAGCCCATTGCTGCTACTGCTACTGCTGGTGCTGCGTTTCCTGCTGCTGTAACCCCGCGCGCCTATCTTACTTGGTTTTAGTATACACCTGATTTTGGCTCAAACGGATCAGGTATAATTGATTTTGGTATTTGAACTTTTTAAAGTCTTCGTCAGCTTAACTCATACCAGGGTACCAAGTAAAATATTTGTATTCAACACGTCTTACATGTCTCCTTTGTGCTGTCGGTTTGTTGTCTATAATCTATGTTTGCAGGCCCGTAAGGATTGTGTTTACTGCCAAGGAATTATCAAGGACAAAGGCATCTTGATCGGCCTGTGCAAGCCCCCCCTGCACTTCTCGGGCTCCAAGCACTCCAGGAAGCTCTTCATCGCCTACGACGATCAAGTTCAGGGCGAACGACACGCGAAGTTCGGCGAATAGGCTCAGGTGGAACTGGAGAAAAGCGCCGCCAAGCGGGAAGGCTGTGTCGGTCGATCTCCTCGGTTCGGGCTCGGAATAGATCTTCGCACTTCAAGAGTCTGTTCTCGTGCCTATCATGATCGGCCGGTAGAGCATCATACACAGTTGATCTGCCTTTGGTCTGCGCCTGGGGTCTGAATTTAGAGGTGTTCGCGGGCGTTTGGTTGCAGCGTGCGCCTGTGTCTATTATATTTCAATACTTTCAGCAAACATCCGTTGTGTGTGTACTTGCAAGTCTGCCAGCGGGTACTTTGAGTTCAAGCGTGGGGAGCGGACTGGTTCATTTTTTTTCGGTGGGGGTTTCTTCCCCCAAGAAGAGTGTCAGGTTTTGCATCGCTTTCATCACGCTAGTGCATTGGGGAGTGCCAAGATCTAACTGACTTTTTTTGTGCATCCTCTCTGGGTGCTGTGGACAACGAAAGATCCCGTTTTTTTCAATCTACCTTGGGTGTTTGCCAGGGTGCTGATTCCGATGATATTAGCGACATTCGCGTTTGCGAGGGAATTTTTGCTACTACTTACTCCCGTCGCTTCGACTTCTTTGCGTTTCACGCCGGCCCCGGGCCCACTCCTACGCTGAAGACGTTTTTCCTTGAGGAATTCCTGTCGTATTAATAGTTGGTTTGGGCGTCCGCCAAAGGTTTCGTTTGTTGTCGAACTGTTAGGTGCCGCAGGACATGTGTCTACTGGCGCTGCGATTCGTCGAGCAAGTGCTTACTGTCGAAGTTGCATAGCACGCTCATGTCGCCTTCATATCTCATAACAGCTGCAATACATATTTTACACCCTGCTTTTTCGGTCATTAGTATTAGAGATGATACTTGTCAGTAACCATATATATTCGTTACTCGATTACACTTACGTCATCTGGTATAATTTACGCATTCTATGTACAACAGACAGTTTTCCAGTATGAATTATAGTAGGATAGCAGCAGCTGCTGTCTTTTTACGCATATATATACTACTGCTGTGCACCCGTACGCACAGAATAAAGTCCCAATGACGAGTAGTGCCATGGATCTACTGCTTGTTGTGGTACGTACGTACATGATCTACGGTAGACAGCACATTAAATTTTAGTACGTGCTATCATTGGTACGTAATGGACAGGATATCTTCAGTATCCCTCCGAGACCGGTAGCAGCATAGTTTTACTACTGTAGTTCTGGTTGGAGGAACAACATAGGCTACACTGGGGTCATGGATATGTACCCCAAGATATATTGTTCTTTACAGTAAATCTGGGGGTTCCGTTCGTTGTTTTTATTTTGAACGGAATACGAGGGTATTTTCCCTCATTTTGTTTTTGTTTGACCGAAGTGCAAGGGTCGTCCTTTGTTGCGAGCGCACACGCGCACCGCCCTCCCCTTTGAGCTCACTCTACTTTTGCTCACCATCATCAGCTTCCAGCTGAGCAATCAATCAACAATGTGGCTTGGGGTCACCACACCATCTTCTTCTTCTCTTCTATGTTGAAGCTTCACGTACAAGTCACCTGACAGTGACTACGTGTTTGCCTCGAACATTTTGACTGTGTACTGCCGGCCATCGGCAATCGAGTCTAGGCGTACACACGAGCTGGTACACACGCCAATCGCCATACCTAGTAGGTTATGAGCCATAAGCCTTAATAGGTTATGAGCCTCGAAACGCGTAAACGCGGCAAGCTACTAGCAGAGGTGGCCCAAGACTGCCACCCTGGACTGCTACTGGCTCGCTATACATACAGCAGGAGGAGGACTGGATTTTTTCAAGATCAAGAAACCTGCTGCTACGTACGACGAAAAGGAAGCTTCTTCTGCGACGAGAGGAACGAAACATCGAAGGTCCACGTACTTCGTTGAAACGTGAGTGACACGTGGTACATATATATACCGCGTGCTTGTACGAGGGTCCTGAGTAGGGCATTATATTACTGCTGTAGTTCACTACTGCTGTACTGCTGTAGTTCACTGCTGCTGTAGTCTAGTTGCTGTGACTACGATAGATACACCTACAGAGTACCACCGCGTAGGAGTTGTGACAATCTCACCTTCTCCGCTTTGTCTTTCCATAGACGAGGACCAATAATCTCGAGAAAACCTTGAGTGTACCTGCTGCTGTACGCTGAACAACAGCAACTCCACTTGACAACCCAGCAAACCTGAAGGTTAGGAGCTCTGCTGAGCGTAACCCATCTCGTGGATCGTGAGCCTCAGTTACTCTGAGCAACAGCGACATTTAAGTCAACTCCCGACAAGCATTTCTGCTGTCTGTTAAAGGAGCGCTGAACTTCGATAAGTAAATTAACCCGCTGTACGCTGCCCAACAGCAACTCCACATTACAACCCAGCAAATCTGAAGGTTAGGAGCTCTGCTGAGCGTAGTCCATCTCGTGGATCGTAAGCCTCAGTTACTCTGAGCAACAGCGACATTGCAGTTAACTCCCGACAAGCGTTCTGCTGTCTCTGAACTTATTTCGATACATTTCCAAGAGGGCCTTCGGCCGCAGAGAGATTTTCTTTTCTCCAAGAGGGCCATCGGCCCCAGAGAGATTTTGTTTCGACAGTCGTCATTGGACCCCACGTGGATCCGTGACCCCACACGACCGTTGAAACAAGAACTATTGCAAATAGTTTTTCCGAGGAGGATACGTACGACAGTTTAGTTTCGTGTCTTGATCATGTTTGTGGTATGCGGTAGCTTGATACGGGTCTGCGGATATTGGGGGTTTCATATATTGTGGGGTTTCGTATTATGTGTCGGGGCATTATGTAGTATGCCTCGTGGATATAGGGATGGAGCTGCTCCTCCGGGAGCAGTCGATGATGTTAATGATACGGCCCAGGCTTTGATGATAACGATACTGCCTGTCTATATATGAGTGGTGCAGCCGGTGACAATCTTGGTGCGGCTTACCTCCTGTGTGTGGTTTATGTGGTGAGGTCTCTGACAGAAAGGTATTGATCCACCTGGTGTGTGTTGTGTTTGGCTTATTGTAACTAGTATTTTATTTGCTCCTCCTCAACGATCATGGTGTAGACCACGCGTGTACCACGTGCACGCGTCCGACAGCTTCTGTGATCAAACACGATATCGTGTGACTCCGGGCCCCGAGGACGCTGAAGGGTTATACTGTGTTAGAGGAGAGCACCTACTGGTGGAAGGGCGTCTGTGGTGGTATGGCGCAAATGGAGGAGCTGCTTGATATGGATGCGCAGCAGGAACGACGATATGGAGGCGGCGGGCCACAGCAGCAGCAGCAAACGCAGTATGGACAGCAACAGCAAAGGCAGTATGGACAGCAGCAGCAGCAGCGGTCGTATGGACAACAACAGCCACAGCAGCAGCTGCGGTGGCAGTATGAACAGCAGCAGCAGCAGCAGCGGTCGTATGGACAACAACAGCCACAGTAACAGCAGCAGCAGCGGCAATACAGTGGCACCGCGGAGCAGCATCATCGGCGGCAGTATGGAGGCCGAGGGCAGCAACAGCCTCAGCCTCAACAGCAGCAACGCTGGGGTGGAGGCCAGAATTATCATCAGCAGCAGCAGCAGCAGCAGCAGCAGCAACGGCGGCAGCCACATGCTGCTTCGGAGTGGTGCACTGGGGCGGCTGGTAACACCGATCGCGTGTGGTATCAGCCTGAGTCCCCTCCGCCTGCAGCTATTGGATCCTACATGTGCGCACGGTGTGGCGCCCGAGGGCATAGGGATGTGATTTGCCGTGCACCCAACAGTGTGTGCGACGACTTCATCTTTCATGGTCGCATGGCCAGGCAGTGTATCACTGCCCAGCCTGCTGTCGTCTACGCGCCGACCTACTACAGTACGCCGCAGGCTGGAACGCCGGCGCCCCAGCAGCCACGGGTGGAGCCGACAGCGACGAGCTCGGCAACGAGCTACTCAACCGATGTGGGGTGGAGTTGCCGACGCGAGCCTCCACCGAACGAGCTCTGTGATGCTGAAGAGCCGCGTGTAACGTCTGTGCTGCAGCAGGATTACCCTGAGGTCGTGGACCTTGGTGTTGCTTTGTCCAACGTCGTGGATCTCGGTGATGCTAAGCCTGAGGTGGTGGAGCTTGGTGTTGCCGCGTCCGAGGTGGTGAAGCTTGGTCTTGATGTGTCCGAGGTGGAGCTTGGTCTTGCTGTGTCCGAGGTGGAGCTTGGTCTTGCTGTGTCCGAGGTGGAGCTTGGTGTTGCTTTGTCCGACATGGTGGAGCTCGGTGATGCTAAGCCCGAGGTGGAGCTTGGTGTTGCCGTGTCCGAGGTGGTGGAGCTTGGTCTTTCTGTGTCTGAGGTGGAGCTTGGTCTTGCTTTGTCCAACGTGGTGGATCTCGGTGATGCTAAGCCTGAGGAGGTGGACCTTGGTGTTGCTGTGTCCGAGGTGGTGGGCCTTGGTTATGCTGAGCGAAGCTTGGTGTTGCTGTGTCCGAGGTGCGCAACTCCGGTCAGAAGGGGGGGTCAACGTACCCCTTCGACCGGGGGAAACTCATATGGGCGAGGCTGGCACCGAGTGGCTGGGAATACGGATCTGGCTCGGTTTGGGGGGGGTATGGTGGCAGATGGGGAAACGGGGATTACGAGGGGGCGGGGACTAGCAGCGGTGGCAGCAGCGGCGGCAGCAGCGGCAAGCGGGATTTCCCGTTCGACCCTGGGAAACAGGCATGTAATATTTTTCCAGTGTCACCCACTTTAGTTTTGGTGGGCTGGATCTTTTTTGTTTGTTCTTTTTTGTTTGTCCTTTTCTGTGCTTTCTTTGTGTTTGGCTGGTATGTTCTCAAATGAAGTGTGCAATATAACGGAAGGCGTGGTGTACCTGATACCTGGTATGTCTTATATGACAGAAACATTTCCACCGCAGCTGCTGTTCACGTACTCGTATATTAACCAGAGGGTATGAGGGAACCGCACCACGTCTGCTACCTGATTCCATCCTGCTGTGTCTACCCAGGCCGCGAGTTGTAATGGCAAAACGGACGTACCTGCGTTGCCAATTACCCACTTGAATATGAGGAAGACGAACTATGAATATAAATCGGTACTGACGTTGTCTTGTCACTACTGTTTCGAGTGAATTCATGAGGGGGGGTTTGATGGCATGATTCTACTCGTAGACATAGTGCATAATGATGTGACTCGTTATCTAACGAGTAACCTCGGTTTCTGACACGATCTGGCTTGATTTCTGACGCTGACCCACCCGATACTGCCCACTGCACCCTGCGGCTTTGCGAGATGTAGTCCATGTCGCGGCAACATGGAGCCGCGGCGGAAGACAAGTGTCGCATCCGTATTGTAGGGAGCAGGAGACGGAGGTTGAGAGGTGGGGTTGTGGGGGGTTTGGACGTGAGTTTGTTTCTTTTTATTTTATGGTTGAGGTATTTTGGAGTCGTAATGACATCGCAACTTTTTTGCTGAGTGCTTTGTCGTCTACCGAGCAGGGGGGGGAATAGTAGCTGTACTCGGTAACACGACGAAGCCTTTCTATCGCAGATAGTGGAGTTCAGTTGTAGTGTCATAGTAGCTGTACTCGGTATCACGACGAAGACTTTCTATCGCAGATGGTGCAGTTCAGTTGGAGTGAGCTTATAAGTGGATGCGGACCATGCACGCAAGGGTACTGACCGGAGGTCTGTCTCTGGTGGAGTGATTTTGTGCGCGGATGTCTGTTCATTGCTTTCCTCTACTGGATGTAGATGTCTAAGGCATGTGTTTAACGGGGAGTCTGAGATCAACACGTACGGTCGGCAGAGCAGCATGCCGATTTTCTCATCAAACCGTTGCCCGCTGAGATATTTCGTTTTGGGCTTGACTTTGTGATGAATTTGTGGTGATTTCTTTCGTTTATTTCTTGGTTTCGGATATTTTGGGGTATTGGGTGATGAGAACGGAGAAGAGTGATTTTTAGGGAATTGGAGAAAGTATTGGGATGTACTCATGCGTTGAGTAATGTTAATACGCCAATAGGGTATGCCGATGGTCTTGATGAATTGTGCCGTACCCGTTGGCTATTGGTTAAGTATGCACAACGTACAGGGGACCCGAAATTACTAGTATCCATAGTACTTTTAAATTCAGATACAGTTTGGTGCTGACTTTTGCATACTCCCGGCGTGAGCACCTACTAATAGCAGGGGGGCTATTATAGTTCGATTTGAGATGTCTTACGTCAGAGACGTTCTGTTGTTCTGCTCTTTCAGAGTGCGAAACAGGGGGGCCGATACTATCGGGCGGTACGATATCTATGTGAAGACGGTGTTATTGATTTTGTTTGAAGGTTTTACCAACATACTTACGTTTGTTGGATTTTTTTCCTTCTCATAGTTACTGTCTTGATATATTTTAGGAGGTCTCTACTGGAATCGATATTGAGAGATTTTGTATCGGGATTGCCGTTTTACATTGGCGATTCTGAAGGTTGGATTTTGGGACCGCCGTTTTACCTTGGCAACGATGAAGGATGGAATTTGTGCCGTTTTACCTGGCAATTGGTGATGAGATATTCGAGACCTATCGTATCGAGCACCGAATAGGGGGGCTGTTTGTGGTATGCGGTAGCTTGATACGGGTCTGCGGATATTGGGGGTTTCATATATTGTGGGGTTTCGTATTATGTGTCGGGGCATTATGTAGTATGCCTCGTGGATATAGGGATGGAGCTGCTCCTCCGGGAGCAGTCGATGATGTTAATGATACGGCCCAGGCTTTGATGATAACGATACTGCCTGTCTATATGTGAGTGGTGCAGCCGGTGACAATCTTGGTGCGGCTTACCTCCTGTGTGTGGTTTATGTGGTGGGGTCTCTGACAGAAAGGTATTGATCCACCTGGTGTGTGTTGTGTTTGGCTTATTGTACAAGTATTTTGTTTTCTCTCCTCGACCTACGCCATATAGGGGCACGCCGCGCGGTTGCATAGACCACGTTATACAGCGAACGTATTCAAACAGATCACACAGCACAGAGCAGTACTGCTACCTCACCTCCTGCCATATTTCTCATACGAAGTGTGGACTCGAAAAATCTTGACTCAACGTCGAGTATTATTATACTGCTGTACGCTGTCAAGGACAACTTCGCCACAACTCACAGCACCGCTGGGGTTAAGGAGCTCTGCCTAGTGTAGTCCACATCGTTGATCGTCAGCCTCGGGCAATCCGAGCTGCAGTTGTATAGAAGTAACTCCCGGCGGTACCACCGTCTGTAAAAAGGGACCCTGACTTCACAAATTTCCGACAGGGACCTCCCCGCGGGATCATCAAGGAGAAGCCCCTGGAAATAACTCATACCTGGTATCTCGATAGTGCATCGCGTCGAGTACTTACGTAGCTTATTGCTGTTTTAATAGCTACCAAAGACAATCACAGTACTCCTGTAGATTAGAGGCATTGCTAGGCGCCATCCACTACTGTGGATTTGTCAGCCTCGTGAATCACGAGCAAAATCTATTATAGGAAGCATCTCCCGGCCATCGCTGCCTGTGGTGACTGAGCTCTGCTTCTTGTATCTTCAAGAAGGAACCCGTGTACTGTTGTATCATCACCTTCATCTGGATGATACTACAGCAGTACACTGTCGACTGCTGTATTATAGATACGGCAAATATAAAGCCTCGGGATCCCCGAGCATCGTGCGGCAGCTACTACTCCAAGAAATACTGCTGTATATACGGTACTACTGGTGTTGTTGTAGTATCGTACGAGATCGCCTCGCCAAGTACTACTCATCATCATGGGGAACTCGGCATTCAACAACACCGGCAACCTCGCCAAATGCTATCAAGGGACTGCCGAAATCCGATGGCATCAAGCCAGGCGATTTTCGCAATTATTGGCGTACGAGGCTGGCGGCAGTGCTCAGCGTTGCGCGCCGAGACATTGCAGCCTGATCAGAAGGAACCCCGAACAACCGAACGACAGCCGGAGCGTCATCAACGGGAGCAGCTGGAGTATCCTCGCCAGGGGCCGGGAAACACCATCACCAAGAACTACAATATTTAACAAAAGATTCCTCATCAGGGACCGGAACGTCATCATCAGAGAATGGAACACTACCACCGCAACAAGCTGGAGTGTCATCATCATCAGGATGTATCATCGTAGGCATCTTTTTTTTTACCCGGGGACGCACCTGGGGGATACAGCAGGGAACTCTGGTAATGTACTACTGTATCTGGTAGTCTTTTGAGCAAGCAGTAAACCACTTGCAGTGATCGTCCACATTGTTCCTTTGTTTGTTTTTGGGGCGGCAGGAACTTTCGACCAGGTTTATTCTTTCCTGTGATTGTAGCGGATCGACAAACCATTTTCACTTTATAAAGACTACCAGGTACTCCTGTAGCAACCCTCGTATGTAGTTTAGGTATACACGCCCACCTCATACAAGCAGGTGTTGCAGTAATGGTAGAACAGAACGATTCTATGTTCGGTTATTTTATTGCCCTGTATGTGTTAAATTCACTCCTTGGATCTCATCCGGTAGGTACATCATGTACAACTGAATATCCTTGGAACCATCATACAGGCACATTATGTACAAGTAAGTACTTAGTGTTCCCAAAACAATATCACTCCTTGATGTTGCATGGGTGTTTCTTTTGAAGAAGTTTTAGCATGTAACGCAGAGTAAGAAAGTGTACGCTTAACGGGAGGAGGTATTAGAGATGATACTTGTCAGTAACCATATATATATTCGTTACTCGATTACACTGTACACTTACGTCATCTATCTGGTATAATTTACGCATTCTATGTACAACAGACAGTTTTCCAGTATGAATTATAGTAGGATAGCAGCAGCTGCTGTCTTTTTACGCATATATATATATACTACTGCTGTGCACCCGTACGCACAGAATAAAGTCCCAATGACGAGTAGTGCCATGGATCTACTGCTTGTTGTGGTACGTACGTACATGATCTACGGTAGACAGCACATTAAATTTTAGTACGTGCTATCATTGGTACATAATGGACAGGATATCTTCAGTATCCCTCCGAGACCGGTAGCAGCATAGTTTTACTACTACTGTAGTTCTGGTTGGAGGAACAACATAGGCTACACTGGGGTCATGGATATGTACCCCAAGATATATTGTTCTTTACAGTAAATCTGGGGGTTCCGTTCGTTGTTTTTATTTTGAACGGAATACGAGGGTATTTTCCCTCATTTTGTTTTTGTTTGACCGAAGTGCAAGGGTCGTCCTTTGTTGTTGCGAGCGCACACGCGCACCGCCCTCCCCTTTGAGCTCACTCTACTTTTGCTCACCATCATCAGCTTCCAGCTGAGCAATCAATCAACAATGTGGCTTGGGGTCACCACACCATCTTCTTCTTCTCTTCTATGTTGAAGCTCACCTGACAGTGACTACGTGTTTGCCTCGAACATTTTGACTGTGTATTGCCGGCCATCGGCAATCGAGTCTAGGCGTACACACGAGCTGGTACACACGCCAATCGCCATACCTAGTAGGTTATGAGCCATAAGCCTTAATAATTAGAACTGCTCTCTTGCGTCACCCTCATCTGCATGTATGTTCCACTACTATTTTCCTTAGACTAATTCATATTTGGTTGTTAACAGGTACATTTATTTGAGCTATTGCCCCAACCGCAGCACATACCACTGCAATTAATTGGTGGAATAGTTCAAACCAACCCACCAAACACGTATTATTTCGGCAAGAAGAGTCTTCTTACACGCTACGCTCATGCCACTCCGAAGCAAAAACTTGTATATATATATATATATATATATATTGGATCAGGGGGCATAGGGAGACTTGTGTCCGAGGGAACGAGGTTCCTCGCGAACTATATCGCTTAACCTTTTTTTCTTTTCTTTTTTTCACGGCATTAACTGTTGTTGCAAAGGGGATCTGCAATATTTTCATACGGGAGTGAGAGTTTTTCCACCTGCATGGCATTTTTTGTTTCGTTCCCATTTTTCAGATTTGTTTAATTTGTCTGTTACCTGTATGGTACAGGTTTCCTCTCAAAGACTATAATATACTGTGTTGTAGTAATTGATTTAGGTTAATAATATGGGGATGAGTTTTATTCTGTTATTATCTCGAATCGTCAGCAGTGCCGTTTTGCTGTAAAGCCACAGGGGGTGAGTTCGAATGTTCGAATGTATGTGGTTGTTCAGCATCGGGGAGTGTGCGTGTGTGCGTTCATACGTGTTCGATTGTGGCTGTTCAGCATTTATTTTGGCAGTTTCATGACTATTCGCGGGATATCGGCGTGCAATGGGTTACTTGGTTGATTCCGTGACTGCCCGTGAGACCCACGGAGGTCCCCTTATTTCAATCTGGGAGAAAGGAACTCTAGCTAGGTTGGTAGGCTGTTCAGGCATTCATTCTGGTCCCTGTTGTGGGGTCGAGGTACGGACGAAGACCCAAGCCAACCCCTGACCCTATTATTTAGGGTGTGTGTCTCTACCCCCACCAGAGAGAGAGCATTGATTGGAACGAACCAAGTAAGTGCAATATTGTTTGCCGCACGAATTGATTATTATTATTTCTCTTGCCATCCGACAATGTATGTATGTGCAGCATGATCTTCAACATGGATCACTCATAACTTTCTTTCCCGAAAGAAGAAAACCTCGGATTAATTGGTGTTGTTATGTGATTGGTTGTGGGAAACGGATAGATTCAGTGCAGCCCGAGAAAAACAGTACCACCAGGTATATCTAGATATATATCTAGGGAGAGGAAGAAGAAGTGTTGCACCCCTTTTTCTTTTTCGGGAGGACCGAACGGCCCGACGGAACGGGAGCAACTAGCAGATAGTTATTGTTTGATGTAGATGGACACCACCGAAGAGGGATGTGGACACCAATTTGCCGTGGCAAGTAGTGCAAAAGACATCCACCGTTCGTGCCGATTCGGCTGGCGAGGCCCAGGATTCTGCATGGACCCAAACACGTTTTTTTACATACCAGGTAGGAACGGAACGAATGGCCACGAACAGCCTCGTTCCGTTCCGCTCGTTCCCATGCTCTTTGGTGGGAGGTAGCCCCTTTAGAACCGCAGTCCCGTTTTGGGAAATATTCACTTAATAATGTATACGTAATTTGTCCCCAAAACGGGACAGCGGTCCTAAAAGGGTTATAAGACACGCCCTAACCCTAACCCTGACCCCAAACTGCAACCAAAACGGGCCAAAACTGTCCATAAACAAACAAACGCGGCTGCGCCGCGTTTGCATCGAACCAGGAAAATTCTCAACTGCGGACGGCGATTCCGTGACTCACGCGATCACCCATGATGTCCGTATTTACTCTGCTGGGAGAATAATACCAAATACCTGAATCGTCTTCGTTCTTCGCCTGGGACTTAGCAACAAGTCGAACAACCACCGACTCGTACTATTAATAGTGTAGTTAACGATGCTGAAACTGCTGTGCATGACGTACAGTACAATATGTTGTCATGCTTTTCTCGGCGAGCCAGTTAAAATAGGCTTGCATGGCAATAAGAGAGTCAGAAGAGGTACAGGAGTATAGTAGTATATATATCATATATATGTACTATTATTATTGTAGCAGCTGATACAGTAAGGAATACGGGCCGAACAAAGCAAAATCCCTCCCCAATAATACTGCCCATGCAACCACTGCATCTGAAGCGGATGGTGATTGCTCTTCTCCATGACCCCGCTCCCCGCACGCCCACAGGTAGACGGACCCAGGCAAGTACTCTTTCAGTTCAAAATGAGATCCAGGCCACGAGTTGTCTTCGCTGCTGTCCTCTCCCTGGTATTTATAGAGGGCATGAATGGGCAAAACAAATTATTTACGAGTAATAATAGTCAATTATTAATATTATTATTTATCTTGCCATCCGACAATGTGCAGCATGATCTTCAACATGGATCACTCATAACTTTCCCGAAAAAAGAAGAAAACCTCGGAAACAAAAGGAAACCCATGGACCAAGTCTACCTCCCTTCCGTGCCAACTTTCAGCTTGTCTACTCTATTTATTTTCTGCATTTGCTCCTTCCTTCTCATAACGTTCTACCCTTAAATCCTAAACTGCATCCAAGCTCCATCCCCACGCCATCGGTGTGGGTCTGTCGTCCCTCCCTCCCCTGTTCCTTCTTCCTTCAATAATTATTATTAATACGGGGGGCCATAGTTAACAGGACCAAATATTGTTAGTAAAAATGGTTAAACATATAGGTTTTTATGTATACCATAGGTCCTGTTAACTATGGTCCCCCGTAATAGTATGCTTGCCTTCCGACAATATAACGTAGATGCCATTCCAATGTAAACCGAGTATCCTTCCGTAAATCAATTCATTATTTACCCCGAGCGAAAATGAAAAAATCGCTTTCTCGTGTGTGTTTTGTTTCCCTCGGTGTTAAGTTTAAAACACGAATGAATTTCGTTAAATATGTGGGATTTGCTCGTACCAAAGTCTGATTTTCTGATTGTACTGAATTGTGTGATTCTTGTAAATGTAATATATCTACGGAGATTGCGGCGGGATTAGTGTTTCCCCGAGGAGTTGCATAAAATTGTGTTTGACCTGCTTTCAGGGGTCTTATAGAGTCTAGGGGAACGTGGCCCCCTTGCTCTCAGTCCACCAGTACACTAAAATAATTGATACCTTTCTACTTCTTCTACCCACCGCCTCATGGCAAGCCCCACCCACGCATCACCCAAGCGTACCCGGTGCTCGAATTGATCCCTTACGCTAGCGAGCGTTAGACATTGACATATAGTCACGGTCGCTCGGGCACAGGGTGCAGCACCATGGATTTGTCGTCATTCGCCACGCTTACCATCGACGAACAGCAAGAAGCTATTCAAGAATATGTGGCCCAACAGCTGAAAGCAAAGGAGGACGCAATCGCCACGACTGCAAGAGAGGAAGCGAGGAAGACAGAGAAGAATACGCAAGAAGCCCAGGAGAAGGAATCCAGGAGCAGCGAACACTCGTCCACCGCCGACCCCGTGCTAGAGATGGCGAGGAAAGCAGCCCAAGAGGTACTCCAGCAACAGCAACAGGCAGCGTCTACCTTACAGGCAGGCGCGTTACGTGTTTTTACTAGCCATAGCGGTACTAGGCCCCCGGTTTTCGATGGTTGCTTTAAGCCGGGAGAGGACATCCAGCAGAGGGTGATGGTTTTTGTAACGAAGATGAATTCGTATTTTTGGGAGGGGGGTTGCCAGGAGGCAGTGGAGAGTAAGATACCGATCAAGGTAGGACTGAAGGAATCGAGCCAAGCGGCATTAATAGCAGAGTTTGGTAAGGAGAAGGTGGATCAGGCGTCCACGGCTTGGAGTATACTGATAAATTGCATATCACACAGGGCGCTTGCAGAACTGGTCACGGCAACAGGTAGCCCTAGTGAGGGGTGGTCTGCTTTTAAGAAGCATTACGCACCTCAGGCTGCAGCAGAGAAGGCCAGACTTACGCAAGCATGGTACAGCCTCAGGATGAAGGACGGGGAAAGCCCCAACGAGTTTTTTTCGAGGGGTTGTGTGCTTAGGACCAGACTGAGTAACCATGGAATGGTTTTCTCCGATATCGACGCTAACCAACATTTTGCACGCAATCTTTCCCCTGCTTTTGGAGTCCAAAAGAGCATTTTGCTCGCCAATGCAGAATTGACGTACCAAGCCCTTGAAGATGTGGTGCTCAGCGCGTATGGGGAGATGGAGATGTCGAGGGAGGAGGAGCAGAGGGACGGGACGGGGAACGCCCTCGTTGCTGCCGACGGAGGTCGGGGCGATGGGGGTGCTCGTCATGGCGGGAGAGGTGACCGGGGCGGACGCGGAAGAACCCGGAGGAGCGATGCCAGGGGTGGACACCAGCAGCAGCAGCAGCAGCATCAGCAGCAGCAGCAGCAGCCGTACCAACACCAGCAGCAGCAGCAGCAGCATCAGCAGCAGCTGCGCAGCAGTACCAGCCACCGCCGGCGCCGGGGTATCAGCAACCGCCGCCGCTCCAGCACCTTCAGCATCACCCCAGCCATGTTCCGCCCCCTTCCTCTGCGCCTTCCCCCGGAGTACCTACATCTCCCCGGAGTGCTCTGCATCTACTGATGGCACGTTCAGTGCCACAAGGCGAGTCAGATTTGAGTGTTGATAGAGTAGGACAGAGTGGTGTGGCACTTGCATGCCAGGAGGATAGTGAGACTGTTGGGGAGTGTATCAGGCGACCACCAGGTAGTGAGCATTGGGTTTCCGATAACGGATCCACAAACCACGTTACCAGTGATGCTCGTAACGTCTATGACTGGGTAGAGATCCCCCCTGGTAAGGAAAGAGTTTTGATTGGTGACGGTAAGGGGATGAGGGTGACAGGAGTAGGCAGTCTCAACTTGAAAATGCATTCGAAAACTGACTTCAATGTAAAGTTGACGGGAGTGTACGTGACGGAGGGTATTGGGTTCAACCTATTTTCCCTTCACCAGGCGCAAGCGCGGCAAAGCATTACTATGGACCGCGATGGTGTGCACTTGTTTGAGAACCGCCTGACCTTCCCCCGTGACGAGATCGGATCATCACTGTATGCAACGAGAATGGCCCCAACCCCCACTGCAGGACTTACTGCTGTGCCTGCCTTGTCTGGTGTTCCCCTTGCCCCCCCCCTGTCAACCCCTCCCCCGTTTGACGTAGGTGGGGCAGGGCCCCAGGTGTTTGATTCTCACCCCCTTTCCCACCACAGTGTAGCAGGGGTAGTGCTTGCGGATGATGGTTTCCCGCCCGCCTGTAACGGCGTAGTACCTCACGGTTCGAGTCCAAGTTTCCTGCCCACCGTTAGCGGTGTAGTGCCTCCGGCTTCTTTCCCCCTCCCCCCGGTTCCAGGTGAACCAGGTGTACAACCGTTGGTATTGCACCCCGGAGTAGAGCATGGAGTGGAAATTCAACCACTTATTGCTGCCCCCGGAGTGCAGGAGACTGACATGAGCGTGTTCACGGATGTTAGGCTTATGGATGGCAAGGATGATACTGTGTACACGGATTTTTTTCCTACCCCCCTTGGTGGTGCGGCAGCTCAAGCACTTGAAGAGACGGACTGGAACGACCTTAAGGTTGAGAACGTAGGCATGACTGCTGCAGCTGTACTCGCTCCGGGTCGGCGTCCATTCACAGTTGAGAAACCATCCAAGTTTCTTGATGTTAACCACTTTCACGTCTCCTCCGGCCACGTAAACGAACGTTTGTTGAGGGAAACCGCTCGGCAGCATGGTATCACCCTTACGGGAGTTATGCAACCGTGTGATGGATGTTTGGAGGCGAAGGGCGTGCGCGCTGGGGTGCCGCGGAGGACGACATCGCGCGCGGAGAGGCCTATGGAGACCGTGCACATCGATCTGGCTGGCCCCTACGAGGCGTCCATGGGCGGGTCAGTTTATCTGATCATGTTCGTCGACAACGCCTCGAGGTGGATGCGGCCGTACGGCATGAGGAGGAAGTCGGAGACCACCATGTACGTGAAGAAATTCATCGCGGACATGAACGCCATGGGACTACCGCTATGCTTCCGGACGGACAACGGTGGGGAATTTACTGGTCGCATCTTCGTTGAATTCTGCGACGCTGCTGGGATCCGCCGTGAGTATACGGCCCCGGGTAAGCCGCAACAGAACGCAGTTGTCGAGAGCGCGATCTGGCGAGCGATGAAGGGTGGCCATGCGGCTCGCCGCGAGATTTCGCGGCTGTTCCCGGGCGTCGACCTCGCCCGGATCCCCAAGATCGGCGTCGACGGCAACCGCCTGTGGTTGGAGGCCGTCCTTTGGGCTGCCGACTGCTTCAACCGCTCCGCCACCAAGGCCAACACCGGATGGCGGTCGCCGCACGAGGTGTTTTTCTCGCGTTTGCCGAATCTACAGGTGGTGCCGTTCTTCCAGGAAGGCATGATGCGGGTGGACCGCAGCACTAAATCCGACGTTCAATCGGTGCCGTGTTTCTTTTTGAACAACGGCTACAACCACCCCGCGTCCGCCGTGAAGGTGATCAAGGCTTCAACGGGCGGCGTCTGCTACACCAGCGACGTGGTGTGGACTGCACCCCGTGGGCCCGTGGTGCCCTTGCCGGCGCCGGCGATCGCGGGGGGTTCAGTATACGACACCGCGCCGGCAATGCCGGTGTTTAACATCAGCTACGTACCACCACCGATCCAGTCGCCAGCACCGCCGTTCCAGCCGCCGCCGCCACCGCCGATCCAGTCGCCAGCACCGCCGTTCCAGCCGCCGCCGCCACCGCCGATCCAGTCGCCAGCACCGCCGTTCCAGCCGCCGCCGCCACCGCCGATCCAGTCGCCAGCACCGCCGTTCCAGCCGCCGCCGCCACCGCCGATCCAGTCGCCAGCACCGCCGATCCAGTCGCCGGCACCGCCGTCCCAGCCGCTACCGCCCCTGCCTGTCGCCGCCGCTCTGCCGGAGCCGCAGCGCATTTCCGGCCGTACCCGTTCGAGGACAGTCCAGTTCACCGACACGCCGGAGTCTCCTTCGTTGCCAGTGGACAGCAATCAAGCCCTTCGCCATAACGCCGGGCTCCTGAGGATGATGGATAAGCCGACGCTGATATCGTTGATCTCTACGCGTGAGGACGTCGGCGTAGGTCGCCGCAAGGAACCGCCGGGTGTTGGGGGTTGCGCGCGGCCGCCCATTTTCTCTTGGAGCCGCGAGGAGACACCACCGGAAGAAGGGCGCGAGGAGACACCACCGGAAGGAGGGCGCGAGGAGACACCACCGGAAGGAGGGCGCGAGGAGACACCACCGGAAGGAGGGCGCGAGGAGACACCACCGGAAGGAGGGCGCGAGGAGACACCACAAGAGGGGGGGCGAGGGGGAATACCTAGTGCATTTGTGGCGATTCTTGCCAATCGGGAGGACATCGACACCACGCTGGGCGATCAGCGACCGCCCTACAAGCCTCCGGACTTGCCTCACTGCTACGCCTCTGACCTCAAGGTCCCTCGGAGCCACAAGGAGGCCATGCGGTCGGAGCACGCTCATCTTTGGGAGGATTCGACGGCGCGGGAGTTCTACGGATTGCTGGACGCGGGGACGTTTGAGCCGGTGTAGCAACCAATGGATAACTACATCAACGCAATGTGGGTTTTTGATCGGAAGGCTGATGAGTACGGTTGGCCCACGAAAATTAAGGCGAGACTTGTAGCACGGGGGGATGAGCAGAGAGTTGACATCGATTTTGGAGAATTGTTTGCGCCCACTGTTGCTGTCTCGAGTGTTCGGTTGTTGACAGCGATGGCATGCGAGCTGGATCTTGACTTGTGCCATTTTGATATTGAGCAGGCTTTCGTGCAGTCTGATCTTGAGGAAAATGTTTTCATGCGTTTGCCTCAGGGATGCGGTAGACTGTCGGGGAAGATAGTAAGACTGAACAAGAGCTTGTACGGTTTGAAGCAGGCATCGAGGCAGTGGCATGCTCACCTCACTAGGTGCTTACTGACTTTAGGGTTTGAGCAGTGTCTGGCTGATGCATGCGTGTTTCGTTTGATGGATGAGGGGAGAGTAGTGATGACTATAGTGGTGCATGTGGATGATATTTTTGCGGTAGGGGAGAAGGCAAGGTGTGACCAGTTTGGCAAGGAATTGGACAAGATGGTTCCAGTTAAGAACCTGGGAGAGTTGCGTTGGTATTCGGGGTGTTTCTACGAGAGGGATTGGGAAAAGGGGGTGCTGAAGATTTCCCAGCAGACATTCGCTGAACAATTGGCGGATGAATACGGGATAGAGTTTGGTAAGAGTGTTCCGCTCCCTGTTGGCACAAAACTTGCGGACTTTGACCAGGATGAAGCGCCAGGGAGCTGGCCGTTTCGCGAGTTGGTTGGCTCACTGATGTGGCTTTCAACTCAGACTCGGCCAGACATCTCCAACGCAGTAAGAGCAGTGGCTAGGTACTGCGCTGCTCCCAAGTTAGTGCACTGGAGGGCAGCACTTGGTATTTTAGGGTATGTGAGGAGGACTAGTTCTTTCGGAGTCACTTTTCAGAGAGGTACGGACGGGGGGCTGAGCTTGCAGGTGTTTGCTGACGCAGACTATGCAAGCAAGGCGGCTGACAGAAGGTCAGTTTCAGGAGGATTGGTGATGTGTGGGGGTGCATGCGTGTCTTGGTTTTCTAGGACTCAGAAATGCGTCACACTTTCCACGACGGAGGCAGAGTACGTGGCACTTGCAGACGTCATTAAGGAAGTGTTGTTCTTGAGGCAGGTTTGGCGCTTCATGTTGCCTGATGTAGGCATGCCGTGCATACCGGTGTTCGAGGATAATCAGGGTGCGGTGCAGCTTGCACAGAACCCTATCACCAACTCAAACTCCAAGCACATCGACGTGCGACACCACTTCCTCAGGGAACTGGTTGGGAGGAAAGAGATATCGATCATCCACGTACCGTCCCCTTTTCAGCATGCGGATTTTCTAACCAAGGCCATCTCGCGAGAATCGTTCGAGTTCCACCGTAGCCTTGCGATGAATATGTGGTGACTCTATTGGTGTGGTATAAATCCCAACGGGTGTCGATGATCGTTAGCCATGATTGACACTTTAGTGACCTTCCTTCGGACTGTGTTATTTTATTTTGAGATTTCAGGGTGTTATCATTAAAGGCGTTGGATGCATAGGTTTTATTTTTGATATTTTGACCGGACGAGAGTTATCAGGACTGTGAAACGAGCAGGGGGAATGTGGGATTTGCTCGTACCAAAGTCTGATTTTCTGATTGTACTGAATTGTGTGATTCTTGTAAATGTAATATATCTACGGAGATTGCGGCGGGATTAGTGTTTCCCCGAGGAGTTGCATAAAATTGTGTTTGACCTGCTTTCAGGGGTCTTATAGAGTCTAGGGGAACGTGGCCCCCTTGCTCTCAGTCCACCAGTACACTAAAATAATTGATACCTTTCTACTTCTTCTACCCACCGCCTCATGGCAAGCCCCACCCACGCATCACCCAAGCGTACCCGGTGCTCGAATTGATCCCTTAAAATATTCAAAATAATAGCCATTATTTTCAAGAGAAAACATCTCATACACACTCAGGAAACCACTCAAGACACGACGTAAAAAAAGTACTGCAAGGAAGGGATTGTACTGAAAGACAATAATATATAATCACCACCACCCAAGTTTTTTCAGTGAAAAAAAATATTTTGTTAATAATAATGTATACCACAGGTAGGTCCCACTGACTATGTATGGTCGGTCCCCCGAAATAGTGTGAATTAATTAGTTCCCACTTACTTCCTCCGTGGGAAACGATTTATACTCGCCATGCATCAAGCAAGGTACAGAGGTGTGAGAGGGGCACGCACTTGTGACATAATATAATATACATAACAATGCTAATAATGCGCCATCTGATTCTGGACGGAAAGGGAAGGAAGGGAAGGACCGTTTAGTTTTCTCGCCGCTATGCCTAACTTAACGTTCTCCTTTTTTTATTCGTTCTTTTTATTTCCGTAGTAGTAAGTAGTAGGGAGTGGTCCCCGTATGAATGTATAAAATGTTTCCCCTGCTACTACTTTACTGCTGAGTCACTCAGTAGTAGTAGTAGCTCATCTGTACATCACGTGCGTATAGTATGTGTGCACGTCTGGTGGTGGTGCCGTCTATGGTTCGGTTGTTGTAGGTGTTCGGTAGCCCCCAACCATAGACGGCCGTCACCAGACCAATACCATCGTCATTTTGTTCCTAAAAACGTCGCGAACAAGGGACACGAGTAAGTACTCGTTTGTTCCATGTCGGAAGGACATATATATATATATATATATATAATATATGTATATTACACCAAGTAAGTATGCACTGCTGTAGTGTATGTATTGATTGTCAATGGTACCAAAAACTGGACAATACTCTCTGCATTGATTGTGGGAACGCCAATGCAATTACGAGCGCAGCACAGACGAGCACGCCGTGGGGTTTTCTTCCCGAACCCTTTTTTCAAGACCGGAGTCCCGTCCCGGAAACAATTGGGGACAGCTTACTTACTTGGAAGTGGAGTAGTTTTTCCCCTAAACGTGACTGCAGAGTTCTCAAAGGGTCATAGACGCAGGTTTTCCGTGCAGGCTTCCGGTATTCCACCACCCCTTCCCGTCTTTTATACTGCTGCTACTGTGACCAAGCAAGGCCAAACGGGATGCCACTTTCTTACCAGTCTGTATGATATACCAGGTACCGCAGTAAACTGCACAGCACATGCATACAGTAGTACGTACATACGATATGTAGCTCGATCCAGAATTTGGAGGCAATGCCGTGCTTACCGTATACTACCCTGGTCTACCTTTTACCTGGTAACACGTAATATAACACACCCCCTTTGGACGAATTTCCTACCTGATTTATCGACAATGAGGGCTGAGCGCGAAGAAAGATCGAGGGATGCGTCCATGGAAGGATCCCGACGGGTTGTTTCCCAAACCACCGTTTTAACATGTATGTGTGCCCCCGCCCCCCCGATGCAGATACACGAAAAAGTTGGAATGTCCGTATGAAGTTGATAAGGAACATACATACATCATGTAGAAAAAGAGGTGGGGTAGCATACAGCTGTATGGGGTATATATAGCATACAAGAAAATTAAAGCAACTCATTGAAATTGCCATTCTCATGCAAGTCCGCCTCATCATGACATGAGCGGTTCTTAGTAGGATGCAACTCACTTTTCATGCGACTCGCACAATACCTTTGTGGCGCTTCGCGCTTGGTGCAAGCAATGTTTTCTAGGTCGGTAAAAACCCGGCGTGCTCCGTCCCGGCTTTCTAGCGACGCGAGGGTATATGGTCATACGACTACGGCCATACATGATATCGAGTACCCCCCCCCTCCCCCCCTGTTTTGGAGAAAACCGGCCTCGAAACCCATCTTAGGGGGGGGGTGTTTCGTCGTGCATGTTATGCACACGGTGGGGAGGGATCACGCGTGCGTGTTATTACGGGGGACCACAGTTAGTAGGACCTGTGGTATACATAAAAATCTACCTACCTGGTATTTATTTAACCATTTTTACTAACAATACTTGGTGGTCCCCCGTTAATAGTGTGGACCTACAAAAATAAAGCAGGCTGGCGCGAATGTGCGGCTTCGAGGCGACCGAAAGAGTTCTCGCAACACCTGCGAGAATTACCGTGATAATACTAACCGTACGTAGCCCCCCCCCGGTGAGTCAGAATAGAGGTATCCGGCGAGAGAAACGAGTACGGACACTGCATGCACGTATGCATGCAGTTTTTTTCAAACGTAAGCACCAGAGTCTACGTAGAGTATTCATGCACGTCTTGCACTGCTGCGTAGGATGCCCTCAGTCATTCGGGTTTTCGAGTTCTTCGTTTGTGTTCTCGCTTGTATGCTTGCTATAGTAGTACAGCGACAGGATATGATATTGGTTTGGGGAGGTGCAGCATTTATTTTCGCTTCGAATGAATGCTGTTTAATTATAACCAGCGGAAGAAGAGGTAAATCCAACGGCTTCCTATACCACAGATGTTGGGTTGAAGGACGCATGTTGTACCAGGACCTGGTATGCACTGCAGTATAGTACAGTAGTGCTCAGTATTGATGCGCACTCTGTACCTCCTGGCAAACACGATTTTTTAGGTAATGATTAGCCGTGACACCGGACCACGCACGCCGAACCTCACTGCTTGTCATCGATGCAGCAGGCCAGAGGAGACCCGGGGTGACTAGACGGCCTAGGCACACTTTTCGTACAAGAGCGGCTTTGTTTGACGCAAGCATCGATATTATGCCAGATACCAGACGGACCCGATTCGTGTGAGCATTGCCACAGATAGTTGAACGATCGATATACACGGAGACCGCTCGTTCCCTCTGAAGGCGCCCACGCTGTGCTTCGAGATGAATGGAGTAGATCCTGTCTGTGTTGTACGGGTCTGTGGAGCCGATTCTCGGCAAAGATCTCTTCATTGCAAGCTTCGAGTACAATACCACCAGCTCTCTCCCCGCGAGTCGTCGGCGCCCAGCGCTTACAACACACCGACCACCTCATCATGTCGTAAACACGCTAAATGATCAGGACTAAGCCCTAAGCCTGACGCCATTCAGGTGAAGTAGCAAGAGCTCAAAAGGGCTCCATGGCGTATTGCATACATACCTACCTGGTATCTGCATGATGTGTTTTTTTTGTTTTTTTTTGTGTTTATCCTCGGACGGATTGGTAAAAAGAAAGCTTAACCCTTTTAGAACCGCAATCCCGTTTTGGGGACAAACCATTCAAATTTCAAGTAGTTCGTCCCCAAAACGGGACTGCGGTTCTAACGGGGTTAAGCCCATGCATGGGTAAAACTAACGGCACATAAGTAAGTAAGTAAGTAAGTGTAGACTACAGCAGTGTATTGTTGGGGTTCACAGGCTTCTCACCATGCCGGCTGCTTCGCGATCGTAATTGTCCTCAGTGACGATGTCGCAAGAATAATGTGTACCGACCGATGTTCACGAAGTATAATACAGGGTTGCTGCGTGCGGTTTCGGGAGGACGGGAAGGCCAAAGAAATAACGCCGAAGGAGTGGACGAGGGCGAGAAGCGAAGCTCAATCGCCACGACAGCACGTACGACACATCATACGTGCGTAGTTGGGTGGGGGTGAGAACAAAGCGATACCTCGTCCAAGGAAGAGACTTTGAGGGGTGACGGGGAACGGGCTGCAGAACGTTTCAGGCGGAGCATGTAGATACGATGAACCGCCGTCGTGGTATGCGTCGAGCGACACTGCTGTCCATTACCAGCGTGTACCTGGTACCAAGTACGGGTATGCGTTGATTGCACACGCATCTAACAACTCTTTCTCGGAATAACCTTAACTACTGCTGTAGTACAACAGACGACTAGAATGCCACGGGCATCGAGCCGAAGAGCTCAAGAGAATATTTAATTGATGCCGAGAATAACTATGGTGGAGGACCAGGACCGTTTGAGCGAAGAATGACAGAAGAACACGAACCCCGTCCCACCCGCCCGATCGATCACGACGCAACGATGACACCCGAACCGCGAATCAAAGCCCGTTTCGGAGTAGTACTGAATCTGGAATTAGAGATCTGGAACAACATGCAATCTCGGTTTTTAAATACATATATATATAAAACGCGACGTTTCTCCTGCGAAACCCCTCGTGGAAACGTTAGACTCTCCGGATGCATGTTGTGAAACTACTCTTCTTCTACCTGAACGTTTAATGCAAGCTTTTATGGGTATCGCCCCCCTACAGCGGGGGGACGAGATTGATTCCGGATTCCTGACTTCAGATTCCAGTTTCCGAAAACCTATTACGGACAGGTCTCCTCTTTCAGCGCTCGATTTTTCCAGCACAGGGAGGTTGCCTCTACCGAATGGCATAAATAATAAGTATGGTGTTTTCGGAAATATCTATTACGGGGGACCATAGTTAATAGGACCTGTGGTGTACATAAAAACCTATATATTTGACCATTTTTACTAACAATATTTGGTCCTATTAACTATGGTCCCCCGTAATAGTGCAACTTCAGCATCCTCACCGCTGCCGAGAACACGATCGAGCGTTGGAAAAAAAGATCGCACCTCTCTCTGCGCGAAAGCAAAACGCATGGCGTGATGAGTACACCCCTTTCCCCAACCCGACCCCAAAGAGCAGAGCAGTGATACTCCGAACGTGACGTACCGGAATCTATTGTGTGCAGTAAATCAACCAACAACGCGTGCGTACGTCGTGACGTAGGTAGGTGAAACTGTTCTCAACATAAATAAACGAGGTTGTTCGTTTTAGTTCAAAATTTCATCTCAGCCAGTGGACTGGTTGATGGGTATGTGCTCTTCCCGCTGAAACCATCCGATATTTCACAGTCTTCGTTCCCCTCGCTGCCTCGGCAAGGCATGCTGGGAGGCATGCCCTATCAGACTTATAGCGAGTAGGGTAGGTCGTTCTGGCGGGTGTAAGGCCGGACTCACCCTCAAGGAGTTATACCTTCTTGCTGCGTGTGGCCGCGAGGCTGAGGTATGGTAGTAGAGTTGGGTCGTACGTGATGCGTCAGGCACGGACACCTGCGATTCTCGCGTCATGTTTAGGCAGTAGTGGCAGAGCAGCAACTAAGAACTGCCGATTGGGATGTCCGTACGCGGAGGCAGGCGCCGCCACAGGCCAAAGTACACCGCAGTATAACTGCACCGGCAGGAGGCTGGACTCGATGCCGAAGGAGGAGGGAGACAGAGCGTCGACGAGCGGGGAAGAGACGGATTGAACTCACCCTGCACGAGAATTTTATTTTTTCAGATCAGAACCGCAAGCGCGAGGAGCATTGTGTTTTTTGGACGTCGGAAAAGGGGAGCCGACTGAAAGGGAGTGGCGACGATAGCACGTCCGAAGGAGCTGGCCGATTTGGCTAAGGCGATGAGGCGGCCATGGAGAACGCCACCAGGACGGCACACGAAGACCCACGACCGGCGTACACACCATCACGAGAGCAGCAGTCATCGTTGATTTTATGTTTTTTTATAAGGCAGTAGCATATACATACCCTGTTGTTTACGTGACTGGTTTTGGTATAGTGTTGGCGAGGTGTATGCCCTTCATGGGGAATGGCCTCCGCAATTATCAAGGACCGGGGTATATTAGCTGTGCAACACCTCTTCTTCTTGCCAAAAGAGAGGCCGGGTAGACATGGCAATCGTTGATATTTGTGTGAAGGTTTTTTTATTGACTGCTCTTTTTCACTGTACGCCCGCGAGTCGTCACTCTGGCAGCACCCCAGACAGTAAGTAGGCGTGTTCTTCTCTGCGTCCACGACGACAACCGTGCGCTTAGTACGGCGCAGGCAGTACTCCAGACAGCAACCAACCGCTGTAGTCAGTAGCCACGAGTTGGTCAGACGCGGGAACGGGGGGAACACTATGCTGTTGTTGAGTGTGGATATCCGCGGCCGTGTTATTTATAGTCCAGTTTGCACGTTTATTGCGTTTCGTGTGTGATGCTTCTTTGTCTCGTGTATTATTTGAGTTGGAAGCGTCGTGCTGCCCAGTCGACTTTTGATTTTCTATGGATTTTCGGATCCTCCTACTTCGGGGGACCATAGTAAATAGGACCAAATAGTGTTCGTAAAAATAGCTAAACATATAGGGGTTTGTGTGTACCGTAGGTCCTATTAACTATGGCCCCCCGTAATATTAACAGGGCTCCAGCACCTTTGTGTGGCCACGGACTCCTTACTTTAAGAGTCGATGTGAGAACAACAACAACAACAACAGCAACAGCAACAACAACAACTACAACAACAACAACCCGTCGACATCAAGCACACCCCGTGTCCGTGCCCATTCTTCGTCCTAGAGATACAAGCCCTGTCGTCACATAACCCCGACAAATAGATAATGTATTGTAGTGCGTCAAGGAGAGTGTATATACAACGCAAGACCATGCTTTTGTACTGGATACAAAAGGCAAAACATACACACGCCAGCAATCCAGATACCCGTGCATATGATGATGGAGAAACACCAAAGACAAAACTAACTGAAGAAATGTTTCTAGAAATAAAACACAATAATACACAAAATGTCGGACATGCGACAGACCACTTAAACCAATGAGACGAGAAAGGAAGGAGCAAGGACAGCGATTGGGGTAGATAGAGCTCAATGTTATAAGGATTACCCCGGGCTGGGTAACCGATCGATGTCATACCCGTATAGCTCAGTAGGGAACCCCTTCACATCAACCCGCAAGTAGATACATAATAAGGACGGTAGATTGCGCATACATACATGCGTAGTAGGACTCCTTTTGATTCCTTGGTTTTCTTATTTATTTCGGAGTATCTAGGAGAGTGATCCACTTTGAAGCCCATGCTACACATTGTTGGATGGCAAGAGTAACGATACTTACTTACGTTGTGCTTCTCTCCGCTGGCCCTCGGCTCAGGGAGGAACGGTGAGTTGAACAAAACCATGTGAAGTGGGGCAGAGAGATCCAAGGTGGTTGTAGGTGCAAACTGGCGATCTGCGAATGAATGTCAAGAGCCCTGCCGCTGTGCTTCAGGAAAGCTGTCACAGACGCCACATATATATACGAGTCCCCCCTCTAAGAGAGCTCCGTCGGTATTTTTCCCCCATCATCTCACAGTTTCTTCAAGCTGCGTGACAGTCCTTCTTTGATACCTGGTAGCTGTTTGTGGTAGGTAGAGCACCAAATAGCTATCGTTATCTTTTTCGCAAAATTAATAGATGATTGTCGTGACTGTCTGGAGTCAGGTGGGTAGGAAAGGAAAATACCGAAAAACGGGGTAGGCGGGGAGGGGGGGGGGGTGGTTCCAGTATAGGGAGATACCTTTGTTAGGGGGTCACAGCTGCAGCACAGCTACACGTCTATACACCGGGCAGGCATAAGCGGCATACCGTCGGTAACGCAGTAGTAACAGCAGCAGCAGCAGCAGTGGTGGTAAAGAAGGTCGACGGTAGGAGCATAGGGGAGAGTAGGGACACAGCAAGTGGCGACATCGATCACAATAGATATATATATATATGAAGAACAACACAAAATGTTGAGAGTGTTCGACCCCTTTTTTTGACTGGACTACTTGGAGTCAATTTTTTAGGTGCATGCACGTACGTACTACAGCAGCAGCAGCAAGCAGTGCACGCAGTAAATATATGTTGTGGACTACGAGTACGAACGGACTGTAGGGGATACCTGTATGTACCAGAGAGGCACCAAACGCGATGTAGATGCGAGGAACCACTTCCAGTACCAAGGTACATATTTATTTAGGGGATCAGGATGCATAGGGACAACAGTTAGGGTTGAGGCAGCATAGGGAGCCGCGCCACAAATAAGGCATGCATCATCAGAGCACAGACACGGAAAAGAGGAAGCAAATTCCGCTTAGGGCGGGGGGGGGGGGGTGTACTCAATAGGAGAGATGTACTCGATCTCATGCGTGGCCGTAGTCGTATGCCCATAGACACTCGCATCCCTACAATGCCGGGACGGAGCCTTCTATGCCGGAACGACATATAAAGCGGGGGGGGGGGGGGGTGCACTCATTTGTTGCTTGCCTTAGTCATTTGACCATTGACCACGCATCCCTTTCGAGACGGAGCACCGTTCCTACTCCTAATAGAGACACATAAGGGGGGGGGGGGGGGGGTTCTACGAGACAGAAGGCCGGGGGGGGCTGGGGGGACTTTAGTACTGGTAGTCGCTTATTGATTGGTCTACCCATGTTTTATTAAGGCCACGCTGGCACACGATTGTCTCCTGGTCCTCGGGTTTCCGCTGACTCTAATAATATCTAGATAACAGGATAAAAACATCGCTATCTTACGAGTAACACGCTGCGTTTAAAACTTCGGCTGGCTCATCCTTACGAGAGAGTCGACGGTGACTTGAAAGAGGTTCATCACAGCAGCTTGTGTTCATCTCGAGATTGATCTCCCACTGTTATGAGGCTTAGATTGGGTAGGCGATTGGTTAACCTTTTACCTTTATCCCAACGGACTATTAATAAGACCTTCACAAATGGCGACGACGGCAGAACATGAGTCGTTGGTCGTGAGTTCGAATCTCACGTCCACCATGAAATCGCTCTTTAAAAGAAAAGTGAGTTTCCTCATGATGTCAAGAATCTGAAAAACGCTTCTTCTGGATCCCCAGAAATTGAAACCGCGTATGTATGTATGTATGGTGGCGCGTCGACCCGTTAAATCCGGTCCGTTCCAGGGGGGGAGAGTGTTATGAGGCTTAGATTGGGTAGGCGATTGGTTAACATTTTACCTTTATTTAGCCCAACGGACTATTAATAAGACCTTCACACCACCCGTTCTCAACAGAGGCCGAGACCTCGACTTAGAGGTGCTCCATCCAGTGGTCGAATTTTGTCGAATTTTTGGGTGCACGAATGAGACTAAAAACGACCCCCACAACGGAACGTTTGCTCTTCACCTGCGGACAGCTACAGCTCCTCACAATCAACCATAGCCCGCGAAATTGAAGGATGCCCCTGATGGGGCGTGTGAGGGTGTCGGGTGCACCAGACGGCAGTAGTAGTTGTAGTCCCCCAGAAACCACTCACGAGGTGTTTTTGGGTATTCGAAGTCGTGAGCGAGTAGCACGAAAAGCTCGCAAAAAACGCAAAAAAAAAAAAAAAAAAAACACGCGAGGGAGCACAGCACAATGAATGGCTGCATCACCGACGACGGAGAAATGGCCTTCACTACTCGTAGAATGTTGCTGTTCTCTAGGCGGATGATCTATCCCTTGGGGAGGCGTCGTCGAAAATGTCGCGAGAGGAAAAAGTACGTTCCCATGATGGGCAGTGAGTTGTTGGGCCCAAAAAAGTGCTAAAAAGGGCGAAAAAGCTCACGATTCTCGCATATATATTTGCATCAACCATTCTACAACCACGAAATACGGATCCTGGTTGCATACCCCTGACTCTATATCCAAGTAAGTCGTATGTATATGCTGCCGGAACGCCTACGCGCGGGGACTTAACGGCGCATTCCTGGGGTGCTAGCTTCCCCTTAATTCTATGATATTCTTGTATAGTACATATATAGCGGCATTGACAATGCTATACTATTGCTACTATTATAATACTACTGCTACAACTACCACTACTACCTGCCACTACGAGCGCGAGCACTACTACTACTGCTGCTGCTGCTACTACTACTGCTGCTGCTGCTGCTACTACTACTACTACTGCTACTACTACTACTACTACTACTACTACTACTACTACTACTGCTACTACTGCTACTACTACTACTACTACTACTACTACTACTACTACTACTGCTGCTACTACTATAATACTACTACTACTACTACTGCTGCTGCTACTACTACTACTACTACTACTACTACTACTATTAATACTACTACTACTACTACTACTACTACTACTACTACGACAGTACTATCACTATGAATACAATTATTAACACTAATGCTAGTGTTCTACGAGCATTGCTGGCTACAGTAATGTACATACGTTTGACGACTACGCTTACTACTACTTGGACTACAGTACCTCACCATCTGAGGAACAGCATGCGTACTATACTACTCTATTGGTAAGCCGATTCAACAAACCTTGGAGACTATTAATACTATTCGTACTACGATACAACAATAATAGTACTACGACTGCTGATACTACTACTACTGCTGATATTGCACCTACCACCACCACTACTACTACCGCTATTATATATTCTAGACCACTACGGCTACTACTTCGTATAGTGCATTACTCCGCAATCTGAGGAACAGCATGTGTGCTGTATTGCTACGATATTAGTCAAGCGGTTCAATGCAGACCGGGAGAGTTGAGAGTAGAAGGGTCATCAGGAGGAATCGAATATTATGTAGAGGGGGGGAACGATGGGGGCCAGGGGGAGCCGGGGGGAGTAAAGCAAGACGGGGAAGCCGGGAAAAATGGGGACGAGCAGGATCGACTGTTGAGCGTGGTGGTCAAATCAGGGGGGTATATCTTACAGCATCCTGGAGGCGATGACTGTGGACAGATGGCCACGGCAAGGGGATGCTGGGGGACGTAGGCCAGGCGGCAACACAGCAGAATGGGCACGCACGCGAACGAGGTGTGGAAGAAAAAAGATGGGGGGCCGGTGCAACGGTCAAGCAGAATGCCAAGTTAGGTGCTGGGGGTGCACTCATTATCATGCATGGTCGTAGTCGTATGACCATAAGCCCGCGCATCCCTACAATGCCGGGGCGGAGCACGTCGGATTTTCACTGACCAGGAAGACATTAATTGCACCAAGGGCGAAGCGCCGTGAGGTGTCGTGCGAGTTGCATTCTGGGCGAGCTGCATCCTGCTAAGAACCGCTTTGAGGGCGGGTTTTCTTGCATATGGATGACAGTGTGATTTAATTGAATCATTTTCTGCTGTGGCCACTTCCAGAGACGGCAATCTGTGTACTATGTAACTGCCTCGTGGGTGCCTCGCCACATACACACTACGTGATACGATCGTCCCCCCTGTGCGGAGCTAAGGTTCTCCCCGCACAAAAACGATCTAACTCGACCGCCAGCCGTGGTGACCGCAGCGAGAGGCGTGCTTTACAGCGTCGTCGCCAACCGACGCCAACCCAACCTATATACTTATCTAGGCGAACTGTAAGAGAGGGGGAGGTAAGTCGATGAAAAAGAGGAGGCGAGTCAAGTGAGGGAGTCGAGAGGGACGGGGAGGAGTGAAAGAAGGGGACGGACATACTTGCAGCCCAGAAAAAAACAGTAGTGTCAACCTGAGTGCAGTTAATTAGTGGGGAAGGGGCGAAGAAAAGCCTAACAAATAGCTCACTACAAATATTGGAGAAATCAAGACGAGAAGCGCGCGTGAGTCAAGGGGTTGAGTCACGGGGGGTGGGGGTCGAGCATAGAAGATAAATGGGGAATGGAGGGCGGAAAGGGTGGGTGGAGTTGGGGATGACAAAACAAGCAGTCCAGAGTCAGTAGTATGCGTCGAACCATTCCGGTGCATTAAAGAGGGGAGCAGGGGAGGGCGGAGTTAGGGACGATATATATGTAACAAACAACCAATAATAGTACTAATACTTACAAAGGGGTCAGCGAGGATGGTTCTATGGGGGCATAGCGAGGCGAATATTGGGACTAGCCCCAACTTGAGCGCAGGAAAGGGGGGAAAGAGGAGGGGGGGGCGGAGTCAGAGGGATGGGGAACGTCAGATACGTCACTCCGGGTGCGGCAGAAGGGGGGAAAAAGAGGGGGGCAGCACACGCGGAGGGGGGAAACGGGTGTGGCAACGGGGCCACGGGGGGATGAGGCATCAGGGCCGCACACGGATCAAGCCGGAAATTGCGCGGCGGGGCCGTGCAGGGAGCGGGGGCAGTGGGGTGCGCGGTGAGACCGCGCACGGAGGGCGTGGTAAGAGGTAGCGCGCACTCCAGGGGGGGACAAGTGTGCCGCAACGGGGCTGCACACGGGACCAGCCGAGATACGCGCGACGGGGCCGTGCACGCAAAGAGAAGGAATGTGCGCGACGGGGCCGCGCACGGAGTGTGTTGTAAGAGGCGACACTCACTCCAGGGGGGGAGAATTGCGCGGCAACGGGGCTGCACAAGGGATGAGCTGTAATGTGTGAGGCGGGGCCGTGCACAGAACGGGGGGGCATGTGCGCGGTGGGGTGGCGCACGGAAGGCGTGGTGTGAGGTGGCACGCACTCCAGAGAGGAAGAAGTGTGCGGCAACAGGACTGCGCAAGGAAATGGTCGAGAACGCGTGGCGGGGCCGCGCACGGAGTGCGTAGTAAGAGGTGGCGCGCACTCTAGAGGAGGAGAAGTGTGCGGCAAAGGGGCTGCACGCGGAATACGCAGGGATGTGTACGGCGGGGGCGCACACAGAACGGGGGGGGCATGCGCAAGGTGGGACCGCACACAGAGGGCTTGGTATGAGGTGGCACGCATTCCAGGAAGGAATAAGTGCGCGGTAACGGGGCTGAAAAAGCAACGAGCCGAGATGTAGGTGACGGGGCCGCGCACGGGAAGGGGGGGGCATGTACATGGTAGAGCCGCGCGCAAAGTGCGAGGTAAGAGGTGGCGCGCACTCCAGGGGTGCGGCAACAAGTCTGCGCAATGGAATGAACTGTAGTGTGCGCGGCGGGGCCACGCATAGAGTGCGTCGTAAGCGGGGCACGTGCTACAGGGGGGGAAGAGTGCGGGAACGGGACTACATACAGAACGAGCCGGGAAGGGCGCGGCGGTGCTGCGAATGCAACGAGGGGGGGTAAGTGCGTGGCTGGGCCACGAACGGAACGAGGGGTTCGGTGCACGGCTGGTCCTCGCATTGAAGGAGAGGGCAGGTGCGCCGTCGGGCAGCGCACGGAATGGGCGGGGGGGATGTGCCGTGGGGCCACGCACGAAATGGGGGGCCGACGGAACGAGGGAGAAGTGTGCGGCATCGGGGCCGCGCACGGAACGAGCCGGCAAGAGCACGGTTGGGCCGTGCATGGAACTGAGGGGCAACACGCGGCGAGACCGTGCACGGAACGTGAGGGGAGGTGCACGGCGGGACCGTGCATGGGACGGGAGGATGTGCGTGGCGGAGCCGAACACGAAACAGGTGGGTCAACCGAGGAAGAAAAACGTGTGCGGCAACGGAAGATACACCCGGAACGAGCCGGCCACGGCTCGGCGGTGCCGCGGACGCAACGGGAGGGGCAAGTGCGTGACGGAGCAGCACGCAGGCAGAGGGCGGCGATGCGAGGCGGGGCCGGAACGGGCGGAGACGTAAGCGAAGGGGCTACGCATGGGACGAATGGGGGAGTGCGCGGTGGGGTCGCGCGCGAAAGTAGCGGGGAAGCATGGAGAAGGGCCGGAACGGGTGGGGAAGGGGGCGACGGGTCCGCATGCGGAACCAGGGGGGAGGCGCAGAGCGGAGTCGGAATGAGTGTGGAAGTGCGTGGCGGGTTCGCACACCGAACGAGGGGGGAGGTGCGTAGCGGGGCCGAGGGCGGAACGAGGGGAGTGGTAACGGAGAGGGACCAGAACGGGCGGGGAATTGCGCGGTGGGGGGGCGCGCGGAATGAGGGAGAAAGTGGATGGTGGCGGGACTGCGCATAGGACGACCGAGAAAAAGCGCGGCGAGGTCGGGCACGAAACGAGGAGAGTTTCGAGGCGGGGCCGGAACGCGCGCGGGGCGTACACGGCGGGACCGTGCAGGGGCCGCGTAGGGGATGAACGGGAGAATGCGTGGCGGGGACTCGCGCGGAACCCAAGTGGGCAGTATGGGGCGGGGCCGGAACGGGCGGGGGATGCGCGACGGGATCGCACACGGAACGTGGGGGTAAGTGCGGAGCAGGGCCGGAATGGGCAGAGAAGTGGGCGTCGAGGCGGCGCACTGATTGAGTCCGGAGTTGCGCCGAACGGAACGAGGAGGGTGCACGGAACTAGGGGGGATATACAGGGTGGAGGCCGGAACGGGCAGGGAAGTGAGCGGCGGGGCCGCGCCTGGGATGAGAGGGAAGGTTCACGGCGGAACCGCGAACGGGACAAACAGGGAGAGGCACGGCGGGGTCGCGCACGGAACGAGGGGGAAGGTGAGAGGTGGGGCCAAACGGAGCGAGGATATGCGTGGAGGGTGCGTGTGTGGGACGAACGGGGGAGTGCGCGGCGGCGAGGCGGGAAGTATGCGACGGGGCCGCGTACGGAACGAAAGGCAAGGTACGGGGTGGGGCCGGGACGGGCGAGGAAGTGGGCAGCCGTGCCGTGCACGAAACGGGGGGCCATGCGTGGCGGGGTCGCTCCCGGGACGGGGGGGGTAGTGCGCGGCGGAGCCGTGCACAGGAAGGGGGAGGGATTGTGCGGCGGGGCCGCGCATGATAGGGGGGGGGCGAGGACGCGGCAGCGCGACAGAGCACGGGATAGAGCAACAGGCGGGGTCTGAAGGGTAAGAGGGGATCGGTTGAAAGGATAAATCTAGTGGGAATGATAGATGGGATAGGAAAGAGGACGATTTAGCGGCGCACGGAATGAGGGGGCAGGTGCGCAGCGGGGCCGTGCACGTAAGGGAGGGGGAAGAGCGCGAGGGGGGCGCGTACGGAACGAGGGGGGAAGTGAACGGCGGGGCCGTACGCGAAGAGTGGCGGAGGGGGATACGTGGCGGGGCCGTGCAAAAAATGGCGGTGCAAGGCGTGGCGGAGCTGCGCACGGAACGGGGAGGAATAGCGCGGCAAGGCCGCGTACTGAAGATGGAGGGGAAGGCTGAGCGTCGGGGCCGTGCGGCGGCGTCTGCAGCGGAGCAAGTTGCATCTGGATGAGCTAGAGAAAAGGAGGAGAGGGGTGGAGGGGGAAGGGGTAGGAGGGAGGCCGAGAAGCTGGGGCTGAGGAAGGAGTCCATTAAATACGTAAAGTGTGGAAACGGGCCCAAAGCAGGGCCTGGTGGGGGGGAAGGAAAGAAGTTGGCGCCGTCTCACAATCGGGAAGAAGACCCGCAAAATGATCGGGTCTCGGACGTTTTATAGCAGGTGGATGCGAGGGGCTGTGCCTGGACGAGGGGGGGGGGTGTATTGCAGACAACGTTTGACACAATTCAGGAGTATCGTACAAAGGGGGGTAACAGAACCGGTGTCAATCAATGCCCGTAGCTGGCGGGGATGGTGACGACAGCCTACGTGATGAGGGAGGACCGGCCAGCGGAAGGGGGAGAGTCGGGGTGGGAAGGGGCGAAATCTGGTCGGCGATGCGGTGGGGAATTCACGAAGTGGGGAGCGAAGGAGGGGGGCGACAGACCCGGCCGATTGGAGTGGAAGGCACGGAAAAGAGTTCGAAGATTTGCATGCCGCTACGCACTCGGGCGAGTTGCGAAGTCGACCCGGAGGGCTTAGGCGCAACGTTGGAGGAGGCGCAAAGTTCTTGTGAGCGAAGAAAGCTTTATTGGGCGGGAGAGGAAGGAGTGGTGAGCTTGTACACGGGCTGATGGAGTGTATGGTCCACGGCTGCGCGGAGAGGAACAATGTCGTGGCAACCGTGGCGGGGAAGTGGGTGATGGTGAACGTTAGTCTGAGCAGATGGTGGGACTGTCACTATAGCTGTAGCACTTTAGGACCAGGGCGACGAGAACAGGGACCAAGATGGTGCACGTAAAAGCAGTCAACCAAAAGCAGGTGAGGAGACCCTTAACGGGGGGGGTGATCAGGGTGAGGCAGGAGAGCAACTGTGGATGGGGGGCGGGGGAGGGGGGAGGTTGGCGTGGACCGACATGACCTTCTGGTACCCCCTGTCGGTGAGGGCATCGCGATTTTTTCGCGAGGAGAAAACACCTCGGACGCTACATACGCTTCGCGTCGGGGGCGGTTCCGCCCGCTACGATCGCTCACATGCGGTACGTACGTACATACCCCAGGCCCGTAGGGTACTCATTTTCTTACTTTGAGTATCTGCTGGATGTACAAAAGAGAAAGCACAGCACGGCACAGCAGCACCGCAAAAACAACGACAATGAAACGGAAATTTCAGAAAAATAAATAAATACCCGTCCCCTCTAATGTACTAATTTCCCGCTTCATCGGAACATCTTGCGCTGGTCAAAGAAAAACGAACAAGAGAGCTTCTCTCAGCCTCATTCGCCTCCCGCCCCTTCCCGCGACCACCTCACAACCGATTCGGTCAGGGGAAAGTTTTCTTCCCTCTCCGCCAGAGTGAGCCGCGTCGCCCGACCTCGCGTGAAGCCCGGTGCTCACCGTGGCTCTTGTTCGCCAGCTCGACAATGATGGCGTTTAGACTGCGGAGCTCTCCGTGACCTTCAGCGTGGTCGCACAAATAAGCACCGCTTGAATTTAGTTTTGCAGACCTAAACGACCCATGCAGAGTCGTACCTATTAATTTGTCCAACCCCACACCGGGAGACCAGACAGAGTCCATTCATGCTGCCCCCGTGTCTCGATGGGCACGGGACGCCTACCCACGAAAACGGCGACCGCGCTCTGTCCAACCCCCCCCTCTACCCGCCAGCGTCCCCTGGCGCCCGCGACGGCACCGAGCTCACCTGCGGTGCCGAGGTCTGCGTACACGCACGCACACAAAACGAAAGGAGGAAAAAGAAGAAAAAAAATGGCTCTCGCCAGCGAGTATTAGTAGGAGGCGGTGTCCAAGTGGGAACTCTGAGATGCCAGGGATGTACCAACCGAGCACGCTCAGGAGGAAGACAAAGATAAGCAGGTTTATATTTTGAAATAAACCAAGCACAAACAAAACCAGAAATCACCAGCAGGAGCAGGTGCGCCATCTACAAAAGGCGGAGTTGCAAGCCTTCTTCTTTACGAAGAACAAGAAGGAGTAACAGAAGAATGGCCCTTCCCCTCCCCCATTCCCTTGGAGGCCACCTATAACCGATGTGTGGCATTTCCTGCGCACTTTTCCTGACGCAAGGAATGTTCTCGGACGCACTTTTCCTGACGCAAGGAATGTTCTCGGACGCAAAGGATCGAACCAATACCGGTAGTATTTAGCCCCCAAAAACGTAGCAGTGTACCAAAGCGACTCAAGCTGTCCCATACGACGCACGGCAGGCAGCCGAAAATCCATGCGTTCGCTCGCGACGAATGGAGAAAGCCAACGCCATGAATGCATAATTGGCCGGTCGCCCCGGTGGTTCAAGTGGTTAACCTCGAATTCTACTTGTGTTTGAGTCCTGGGTTCGAGCCCCAGGTGGGTCGGACATTTGACTTTATTTGCAGAAATAAAAATCAAAAGGATTCAATTGTTGAGAGCGCCTTGCAGCGTGGGTAGGCACAATTCGATGCGAGTCGACGAGGGAAGAAAAGGCTGAAATCTTCTCGCGATAAAAATGAAGGCACGTACCGTAGCGGGAAGGGGGTAGAAGAGCCTGCTATGTGACCCTGGATCTGAGTTACGAGTTGGAAGGAGAGAGAGAAGAAGATGTGCGAAGATAATGAATGGGATGAGCAATATATATATATATACCATTCGTGGGAAAAGTATGATATTGTCTCTTGTCCCGTGCAGCCCACGACAGACAATGGAGAAATGACTCACGCTATCCGAGAATCCATCTACGTTCGCCAGTGACGAATCGAAGAAGGCGAAAGCGAAGAAAATGTAACATACTCTTAGTGGGGAAGGTATGAGATTTTCTCGTCCCGTACAGCCCACGACAGGTAAATTATAATGGAGAAATAATCCATTCTCTGCGGCTACAAAGCAAATTAAAACAATAAAAACTACAAATGTTTTTCCCTTTCCTCCTAAAACCTAACCCACAACGATCTTCAGTATCAACGACAGAAAGAGAAAACCCCGACGAACATCGATAAACAAAATCGAAGAAAGTCAAAGGCCATGCAGATGTAATAGACCGTTCGTGGAGAAGGTATAATATTTTCTCGTCGCGTACAGGCCACGACAGGTAGTGAAGAAATAATCTTCGCTCTGCGGCAATAAGGCAAACGATAACCGAGAAGGCATGATATTCCGTTGTCTTCGAAAACCCAACCCAACCCACAGCGCTTTTGAGCAATAAGACCTACAAAGAGGAGACCTCGATCAACATCGACAAACTAACACAGTACCAGGTATATGATAACGTGAACAAGATACATCAAACATCTCAACCGCCAGAATAAGAAACCGATGGTTGACCCAAACGAGATATCTTGTTCCGCGCAACACACGACAGACAACTTATTTCAGAAAACATTCAACAACAAGTCGGGCGCACGCAATACACATCTCCTCCACCACCTTCAACAAACTCTCACGCTCCCCAGTTTAAATGAAAGACAGGCCAAGGACTCACGGCAGGTAGCAAATAAATGCCCATGCCAACCGCGTGCAAAATTTATTGTGAGGTCGACCGTTCTACAGGAGGAGGGCGGAGCAAGATCGTCTCAATTAGACCCTGGCGTGAGGGTCCCTCCTTGCGGACGAACGACGATGCCGCGACACTACAAAATGTCTAAAATGGCCGACCCACCCTGCTATTACAACATCGTACAGGAAAGGACGACAACAACAAAAAAGCGCCAGGTGTAAGAAGCGGCCCTAGTCGGGCAGGTTACAACAGTCGGCTCATTCACTCTGATGTGATATTAATGTTTTGAGCATCGAACGGAGCAACAATTATCCCTTAAACGAAACAAGAAAACAAAATACACGACAACACACAAAAATACTCTGGTTCTTCAATTAATTTCCGAATCACGAACAACACAAAATACACGGCAAGTACTTGGGATTATCCTATAATAGTATTGCCTACCTATTGCCTACATCGTCCAAAGCAAACCTCTGGGCGAACCAGAGAAACGACTCTACGATTAAAGCGCAAGATGTAGCTCCAAGAAACCTCAAGCAGTGTATTAAACTACAGCAGAAACAGACGGCTTCGGTCTATGTCTTCGGCTGGTATCTTTTCCTTTGCCCACCGAAGCCCGATACCCCCGTACTTTCTAATTTCACTTTCGACAGAAGCCAGAACCGGGGCCGAGGTCAGCAACACGACCCTTTGCGCAATAGGGGGCAGCCACTTGCAAGAGAAGTGCATCACAATGGCGCGAGACACCGTCGTAAGGAAGGTGGATCGTTTCATTCGAGAAAGGTTTCCAGATTCGGCATAGGTGTTCCTGCAATTGTAACGTCCATCTGTCTTTCGTACTTGGGACGGGCCGCGAAAATCTCCGGTGCTCCCATATAGGTAGAAGGAAGTGACATTATCTGAAGGTTGCAATCGTAAGATGTATGCAGTATAGGTGCCACGTCGATAATGTAAACGTGTTCTAAACCAATGCCAGCTGGAAATAGCCATATGGAGGTTTGGGTGGGCGCGATTGCCACTCAGGTACTGAATGTCTTGTCTGACCTGCATGTGTGTATCTTTGGGGTGACCGAAAATGCGACACGCGAGTACACGGAAGCTACAAGACCCGTCACCAGTTCGGCGGAATGTATCCACGTATTGTGAGATGGCGGAGGTGGCGGTGGTAGTAGTCGGGGAGGTGGCATTAGCGGCGGAGGCGGCACAGGTGGGGGGGGCGGCGGAGGCCGTAGCGGAGGGTGAGGAAGCGCAGGTTCAAGTGGTGGAACGACGCCTGCTGCTTCAATAAAAGGCGGGTTTACAACGTTCGCAACGTGAGAGACTTTGTCTAGAACATGACCTGGTGGGATTAGGCACATTACTGCGTGGCGATTCTGTGCGCGGCCCAGCGCCACACATAGTTACCCATGCGCAGACACATCGCTTCTCAAGTCAAGACCTATACGGGTAAACATTTGTCCCTGCGTTCTTTTGTGGTAAGCTAGTAGACAGTCCTGAGCGGAAATTGGACACGTCGGAAAGATATTCCGTTACGTTCGACCTGTGCAGTAAAAGTAATGCGGGGGATAAGAACGATATATTTTTCTGGAATGAGGAGTTCAACTTGAACTACTCTAGAATTAGGAGAAACGCGACGCAAAACAACATTTCGACCGTTCACGAGTCCTTCGGCAAACTCGAGGTTTCTAGTAGTAGTAGCCAATGCACCAGATTTGGTTTTCAGTTCATGTGGTGGAACACCTTGGACACTAATGTAGTTGAGGTGCTCAGGCGAAATGCGAAAGCTGTTGCTGGGTTTGATTCATCCGAAATAAGAGTACCCGAACTGTGGAAGGTGACGTCGTTTCCAGGATGTTTCGAAGCGATGGCCTCCTTAGCCCTTCTAGAACTCCAGTCCCGTTTTGGGGACACACCAGTCAAATTCCAAGTAGTTTGTCCCAAATTGTCCCCAAAACGAGACTGCAGTCCTAAAAGGGGTGTCTATTGAAAATCTTGGTTGTAGCAAGATTAGCCTGATCGGTCAACAAGCGCGCGTCTTCGGTCAGGTCAGGGTGAACGAAATCAACCACATCTTCGAACTCAGTCGGTCGTGTTTTGGAAGGGTAAGATGATCATTGGCACTTTCGCCGAGTGCATTCAAGAGGGGGATAAGTTCGGCATCACCAGGAAAAGCGCGTGTTGTGCCGGCGGCCATCTTCAGTTTCCCTAGTAGTAAAGGACACGTATGTATGCAGCATCGTCTTTACCTATCTGAGAGATAGTGAAACGTAGGCGCATGATATGTGGCCAAAGGTGGCTAGGGTAACTACACAAGGGTATTGGTGCGGATTTTTTTTTTTCTACCAGGTTTCGAAGACGCCCCGTTGCCCCGCAAGAGTGGTGAGCGGGAGACGAGGGCCCGACGCCAGCGGGGATGATTGCCATGTGTATCTTCTGCTCTTCCCGACAGTTGTTTCAGACCAGCTTGTGTTTTTGAGAACGGCAGAGCGGGTGGCGCCCACTTGAACTCTGCCGAGAATAAGACACGTTCACTGGATGACGTGCTTCAAGCGATGGCCCAAACAGGGAGAGAGAGGTCGAAGCGGGAAAAATATGGCTCTTGTGCGCGCCGCTGCGGGGATCGTTAGGCACGACATTCTGACTCTAGAAACGCTGAAACGTAGCACGGGGTGAGCGCAACGGGACGCACATCGAGGAACTTAAGAGATAGATTACGCCTGTATAGGGTAGCCTGAAGGAGTTGCCGCCGACTTCAGCAGCGCTGCTTCAAGTCGTGACAGATATCCGCCTCCGACGTGGGCGTAACCACAACGGAACAGGTGGATGGGTACGGGAGAAAGGCTGGTACGACCGTAGGATAGAGAAATAAGGCAAACATCGAGAGTCGGGTGGGGGTCCCGCGGGGGCGTCTCCGCGGGGGCGGAGGGCGTGTCCGGTGACTTGCATGCGGGGGAAGGCATGAGCAGAATCGAGGGGGGCGCTTTACCTGGGTGTGTAGCGGACCCTGACGAGGATGGCCTGGCGCCGATATCCGAAATCCACGCCGAAGACATCACACATACGAAGAAAAGGAGAGTGGTAGGGATCCGCAGGCTGTTTGTACTGGCCAATAATGTTGTGAAGGCCGTATTGCCAGGTCGGTGCAAGATGCCAAAATTAGAGTTCAAGGATCAGGGATGGGGTGTCGATCCGAGAGGGAAGGTGGGCAAGGACGGACTCTAACGGCGGACAACTTGGTCGCAGAGTTGCTTGAGCACTGATATGTCGCCACCGAGTCGAAGACGCGTTTGTTAACATGCGGCTGTCACCCCGAGAAGGCCGAAAAGGACAACCACAGGTGCAAAAGGTGCAAAGAAAATATGTGCTCGCTGTTGTGTGGGTGCAAGGGGCGCTGTTACCTACGGCTTCCGCTGTCGGCAACAGCGGCGACCGACGCCGAACCCAGCTGCGGAGATGCGGATGGTGGCGGAGGAGTGTCGGATGGGGGTCAGGAGTCGGATTGGGACGCTTCGGGTGTGGGGGCAGAGTCAGGTGGGGGTAAGCTCACTGAAATTTCGGGTGAAGGCGGGTCTGGTTCCTTAGGTTGGTTTTTGACCGACCCACCTCTGACCACGTTTCGGTTACCGATTCGGAAGCCAGTTTTGAGGTTGAGGATTCGATGGGGAGGGGGGTATCTTGGGGGGATAAGATGGATCAAGCCGACATGAAACGGCACTCAAATGAGACTGGAAAGGGGCGACGAGGGGAGGAGGAGGTTAACAGTAACATTTTGATCGTATTATACTAGGCCAAGACTTGTTCCTCTGCAGTATGTTTTACAGTGTCCGGTACGTTTACAAATTAACATAGATTGTCGATCGTCGATGTTTGAATGTTTTTCAACTTCAGTACATATTTATGACTGCAGACTGCAGACTATTTTTGCAAAAAAAACGAAACAACCAACTGCTGAGAGCGCGTAGCGTGGGTGGGCGCGATCCGACGCAAGTCGATGAGAGAGGAAATGGTTGAAGGGTTCCCCCTTTAAACCTACAAGACACGAACCGTAGTGGAGAGTGGGGGGTGTACTCGATAGGAGATATGTACTCGATCTCATGCATGGCCGTAGTCGTATGACCATAGACCCTCGCATCCCTACAATGCCGGGGCGGAGCATGTCAGGTTTTCACCGACCAGGTATACATTGCTTGCACCAAGCGTGAAGCGCCGTGATGTGCCCGGCGAGTCGCATGAAGGGTGAGCTGCATCCTACTAAGAACCGCTTGAGAGGCGGACTTGCATAATATGGATGACAGCTTCAATGAGTTAAATTCATTTTCGGTGTAGGCACTTCTAGAGCCAGCAATGGGAGTACTATGCAACTGTGCCTCTTGGGTGCCTTACCTTGAACACTATATACGTACGTGATACGATCGATTATTCCCTTGTGCGGAGTAAAGGTTCTTTACCTCGCACAAAAGATCTAACTCGACAACCAGCTGTGGGCGACAGCTAAAACAAAACAAAAAACAAAACAAAAAAACGGTGCCCTGGTTGCCTGCTGTAGCTCAAGTAGTGAGCGGCATATATATATGTTCAACAGTGTCGTTGCCAACCGACGCCAACCCAGCCTATATAAAACAGGGGGGAGGGGAGGTCTGCTGTGTGTGACCCCAGATCTGAGTATTTTTCCTGTTAGGAGGGAGAGAGAAACGAAGAGTGAATACAATGAATGGGATGGGAAAAAAGAAAGAGTCAGAGTGCAAACGCATGCATGTGACTGCGCGGTGTGTGGGTTCGGGCGAAGAGCGTGGCGGTGGAATTATTGCTTTCGTTTTGTTTGCCTCTCGCCCGTTGAACGATATTATCCTAGAATTCATACTCAGTAAGATGATAAAAGTGAAAGCGGTTGTCGTAAGCCTGAACAAGGTGGAAATTAGCGTAACCCCGACCCGTTGTTCGGCGGCAGATGCCACGACGTTCACTCGTTCGGAAGTGTTCGTGTACAATTCGACCGCCAAGTGAAAATAATCCTGCCGATATCGATATTGTTATTGTTACGACCTTGATATTGTACGTACAACGTTTCAACAACAGTGCCTCCGATGCCCCCGCCGCCTGTAACGACTCCGGCAGGCTGGGGCCCCCCACCTAGCAACACGCCATGTGGAGGTGTAAAATAGTGTACCAGGAGGTATGTATTGCCTCAGCACAACGCAACACAACGCAACGTACGTAGTACTACTCGTACGTCAATGCTTTTTTTTCTCTTTCTTGTCGACACACGAATCTAAAAAAAAAGGTGATATTTCAACGACAGGGCCGGGCCAACCCCTCACCCTCTGGTGCATGGATATGTGCATTGTGTATTTACTACTGCTCTGAAGAACCAAAACCCTGCCGTCGACCCCAAGAGGCCTAGGCGGGGAGGGGTGTTTCCGGATCGCCCGCACTATGAAACGACTATAATAATCCAGATATACCCCTGGTACCTGGTACCAGCATAGTATACCTGGTATGCAACAAACGGTTTCAGCATTTTTACAGCAGCACAACAGCAGTAAAAGGGCCGTTTTTCAGCGGCGCAATCTAAAATGGACTGTACAACTTGTACCTAAACTGGCTACGTCTTCGACGATACCACTCGTAGGGAAGGTCACTCAAAACTTTAAAGTGCTACGGTACGTACGCAACCGTAGGAGCAAAGAAAGGCTATCCCACTACTTTTACGGTAACTGACGAACTACGAGAATCAACGAATCTGCGCCTCTTTCTTCAAGGCACGCTTTTGCACGCTGCCGAACATTTCGCACCCGTGCCATGCGTTTACGAGCTGTTCTTCGCGGAATCACTACTGCCATGATGTTGTCTACTACTACTGTGTCAAGTTTCGTTCCAATCGGTTCTATATCTCGCACGTTTGAGCGTCATGTTGAAGTTGGGGTGGCGGAGGTTTCGCCGCACCTTTCAGGGAGTTACGTATTTTTTTTAGAGCAAAAAAAAAAAAAAAACACTCGTGTTTAACCAGCAACTCGTTCGTGCGTAATAGGGCACATAGTAGACTACTACTTGGGTTCCCAGATCGGTATACTTATAAGCTATGGATATGTGCTGCTAGCCTTGGGTGTTTCCTCGGTGTCTGGTCTAGTGCTGCCTTGTTCTGTGGTCTGGGCCCATTTCTACCGATCCTGCAATCCTGGAACCATACCTAGCCCTGGAAAATATTACCCCCGACCCCGTTCCAAGAATTTCAATGTTTCCGTGAGAACTCCAATGATACCTTCAGTACTAATCTAGATACTAATCACACTAATCATAGAATATAACGCCTCTCTTGGTGTACAAACTGACTTGTGTGGAGAGCGCCTCGTTCTCCATTCCCTAGCCCGGTTACCCAACGCGGTATCCTCTCAACCACCATGGTGAGTGGAAAGTGGGGGAGGCGTCCGTGGTCAATGCTTGGCCGCTGGCCTTGCGGTGCTGGTTGAACGCATATGGTGTGTTGACCATTGCAATCAAGGTCCATAATATTTTTTGTCGACTGCATAGATAGGTAGGTCCTGGTGGCCTCGTGGTCCTTTCTTTGGTGCACTCTGGTAGTTGGTTGTGTCTGGCTGCTATCTCTGTTTCGCTAAGCTTGCACGCAGCCACATTGCTGTGCGCCCTGCTGCTGTGCCCCTGTATTTACCCCTTGTGTCGTCGATATAGCTACAGCAGTCCCAGCACGTTTCGCCAACAGTACTCTAAGATTCAGTGCCTCATGCAACTGCCACCATCAGACCGCTCTGGCCGGTAATATAAGCCCCGGGTTGGTTCTGCTTTGAAGCACTAACGGGCATTATTTTCCTGGTCACGATACTGCTGTTTGTGCTGTTGAAACAGCAGCGTATACGTCGTACGAGTATACTCGCACTTTGTCGTCTCGAGCGTGATGTCGCTCATGAGGGTGGGCGGCCCGTCTGAGATGGTGCAGGATATCTCGGTCCTGTACCAATCGTCGCAGCTGCCGTTCGTCAAATATACTTGCGAAATGCGGGTATTAATAGTCAGTTATCGTAATCATCATCGTTGCTACTTGAATTTAAAGCACGTAGACGTAATATCAAGTACCAGAGGTACCTGGTCGTAAGAAAGCTGCAAACGACGAACCCAAACGGACCGAGAACCCGTTTCCCGATGACACCCGACCCCAGGGCATCCCCGACCTAACGAACTTTGCAATATCCCAAGCCCCTCCGGGCGTTGCTTGTGCGAGCTTCGTGCTTCTCCGAATACGTGACGAAGCTCTGCACGAGCCCGTGGCCTGAGGACGGCTTTTGGAAGATGCCCATTTCCTCGAGGTCAGGGATGCCCCTGCAATAGCACTAGAATATGGTGTCATGGACGGGTCTATTGTCGCCGTCGATAGACCTCTCGCACAATCTATCATTATTATTTCTATTATTATTACTATTATTATTACTATTATTATTATTATTATTATTATTATGTTCTACTATTATTATGATTACTATTATTTCCCTTGCCATCCGACAATGTGCAGCGTGATCTTCAACATTGATCACTCATACCTTTCCCGAGAGAAAAAAAAACTCGGAAACGAAAGGAAAACCCACGCACCAAGTCTACCTCCCTTCTGTGCCAATTTTAGGCTTGTCTACTCCATTTGCTGTTCTTGCTCCTTCCTTCTCATAACGTTATATTCTTAAATCCTAAGCTGCATCCAAACTCCATCCGCACGCCATCGGTGTGGGTCTATCGCCCCCCCCCCCCTGTTCCTTCTTCTTTCCGGGCGGTCCCTAAGCTGGAGCTTGAACCGCGACACCCTCCTCGAAATGGCGACCTGGGTGGTCACCGAGACGATTTGGAGCAGGCGTTCCTTCACCACCCCCTTCCTTGCCATCGACCCACCATCCCTCCCCCCCACGACGCTAGCTGCCAGCTGGTCGATGAAGTTGCTGCCCTCTATCCCGAGGCGCCCATAGCTTTCCCCCGCCAAGGTGGCTAGTTTGTGGCTCCGCTCGTCGAAGGACACGTGTCCAGGACGCGCGTAGTGTTGGCGCTTGCGCGCCTCGGAGGTAGAGGCAGCTGACCCATCGTGATCAGCACTGCCTCCTCGCAGGTGGTCCTGCGCTTGCGGGTCTGCATGGGTGACGTCCAGCAGGATGGACTTTTCCCGGTATTACCTGTTAGGAGCGTCCCAAAGACCTCCTCTCGTAGCAACGATGTCCATCCGCAGGTTCCGGTCTGCAGTGAACGGTTCGCCGCTCTCTTCTTGGTGTGGGATTCCCAGCCGCTTCAGCGTGCGGGAGATCTCGTGAACCATCGGTTGATGCTGGTTTACCTGTGCCCCTGCTCTGGGACAGATGCGTGCGTGGCGTGTGTCTACGTCGACTGCACGAGTCGTGCAGTCGACGTAGATCACGACTAAACACACGCCACGCACGCATCTGCCCCAGAGCAGGGGCACGGGTAAACCAGCATCAACCGATGGTTCACGCGATCTCCCGCACGCTGAAGCGGCTGGGAATCCCACACCAAGGAGAGAGCGGCGAACCGTTCACTGCAGACCGGAACCTATCGTGGCCAGCAATGGCTATCGGCAGACATTTCGCACAATCTATGGTAGCCGGCAGTGGCCATCGACCAACATCTCGTACCATCTATTGTGGCCTGCAACGGCTATCGATGGACGCGGTTCATCATCTATTGTGTTCGGCAATGTCTATTGATCGACAATATCACCAGCCTATTGACGGCGACAATAGATATCGACAAATACACACCTTGCACAATCTACTGTCGCAGACAAGATACATCGATAGATTCCCCCCCTTCTTTTGTGGAAGCAGTAGACTATTATTGCTGTGTCCATTGTCCGAAGTGTGGCGGGCGGTGTCAAACGGAAAATCGGGTGCCGCCCGTTCGGGGTTCCGTAGTGTGCACCTACCTACATGGCGATCACGCAGTTGAATACTTTAGCAGCACCAATGGTGAAAATCTCGGAGGGTGTTCAAGGGGAGTGGACAGAAAAATTAGCCACAGGGGGACGGCGGTGTAGGCTATTGATGACAACTTCCTTCTAAAAAAATTGTGCGAGGGCTGAGAACCATAACGAGCCCCACCCACACAGCATGACACGCCAACGGAGACACCGGCCCTCTCCGACCTCACGAGCTTGGCAACCTTCCAGTCCGCCCCGGGGCCTTCGGCTTGTGAAAAGAAGAGCTCAATATTGTTTCGAATGCAACAAGATACCTCCGCCCGAGCCAAAGTCCAAGGGTAGACTACCGCTGTAGTAAGATTGTCAAGCGCCTGATGTTGGGGATGCCCGGCGAACTCGTCTGAGTGACGTGGAAGAACAGGTGCGCCTCGTTCGGGTCCTCGTTCGCAGCTTGAAAAGTTGTCAGATTGAAACAATTGGCAGCGCCGATGTCGAAACCCTCGAAGGCTGACCGAGCTGGCTGGAGCAGGTTCGCAGTCGGAACGAAGAGGGGGGTATATGGATGGGTAGTCAATGAACTGAAACCGAAGACTGTGGTTCAAGAAGTGTGTAAGAAGGCGAACCCCCGCGGGATGACGAGGAGTACGCACTCCCCTCCCTCCTCTCTCCCAGTTTCGCCAAGCAAAGTGTAACGTACAAATCCCCCCCCTCCCCAACCTTCCCCCCCTCCCGCCACCATTGTCGAGCGCGGTATATATATCCAACCATCCCCTATGCCCCGAACAAACCCCTCCCCCCTGCCCCAAAATAAACCCCTTTCATCCCCCGAGAAAACCCTCCCGTCGCCACCGCTTCCCCGCCCCAAAAATCCCTTCCATCCCCTGAAGCAACCCCTTTCACGTTCGCGCCGCCCCTCCCCGCCCAAACTTTGTCTCGCAGGGTGTTCAAAGGAAGCAGGCGAAGAAGCCTGTAAAGTCCACCCCCAAAAAGGTGCTGGACCCGCTCTTCCCCGCCCGCAGGAAGTCCTTCCGCATCGGCCGCGACATCCAGGTAACACATTCCTGGCGAGCCATTATTTGCCCAGGGAACGCCTTGTGTCCGTCCCCCCTCCCGCCAGCCCGAAGTACATTCCCGCCCGAAATGGGCCTCTAGGGCGTGTGGATGAAGACATTACTAATAATAATTACATCTGTGGATGAAGATCATTACATCTTTGGATTTTTCTACACGCCCCCGAAATCTAGCAGTGAACAATAGTATTTCTGGGATGGGGGGGGGTAGTGGGCTCGGATGGTTAAGCTGCCCCTGTTGCATCTATCGCCAGAGGGTATGATATGATGTATGTGACCAGAATTAGCGATTGGCCAATCGTGATGACAAATAATCTCCGTTTCCCGTTTGGGCGAAGCCGGTCCCGGTTTTCGGAGGTACCACTGGTGCTGTTCTTCGATCCCGATCTCGCATGAAAATTCGCCCGGACTTTATTTCGACGCCTCCCTCCGACTGCAGTATCACTGTGAGAAGGAGCGATCCGCTTGCGGTGGGGTGGAGTGCCTGGAAGGCAGCCGGAAAGCGGGTATAAGGGGCAGGGGGGGGGAAGGGCTCCGGCGTCCCGGGGTTTTCATCGAGGAGAGACGGAGGAGCGGAGAGGGACACATGCCTCCCGCGGTTATCAACTTGCGTCTGATTCTACCACAGCCCAGGCGTCTATATATGCAAAAAAGACAAGACGTTCAACTGAGAAGTTCGAACGTTTTTTGGCTGTATTGATATAGTACATAGCGGCGTGATCACCGAGCCGCGATGACAAAAGTTTCGGTGATTTTACCTTTAGCGCTGTTACCCCGAGCGTTATGACACAAGTTACGGTGGTGGATAGGCAAGTCGATGTCTTTCGGTTCGATTCAAGTCCTCGGTTATTTCGGTCGGCGCATGCGGTGATTTTATGTGACCATTCGCAACACGTATATACGTGAAATCGAGACGACTCTCAAGCTCCAACTTCATGACGACTCGAACCAGCGGCAACGGCGACCTGTGGAGGACCCTCATTACACGCTCAATTACGCTAAATATGTGACGTTCTTGGCGTTAGTGAGCGTGTTGTGAGGGTCTTGCGGATGTCGCCGTGCTGTTGGTTCTGACCGTTCATAAAGTTTGAAGCTTGAAAGTCGCCTAGATGATACATACCTGTTACGACGACTGCTCGATATAGGCTCTATTTTATTTGTCAGGAACACACCAGGTAGGACTGATGGTTTCCCTAGGACAGTTATCAACGTTGATCTCGATCTCGCACGACGTGCCAGTGTTTCATTTCCACACTTTCGCTTTGGCCCGAGTTCGGTTGAAGTACCCAAGCGACGCGGCGAAGGCCTTGCTTTTTTCGCGTGATTCGAGTGCATAAGGTACCTTACCTTGTCGCTCCCGGGTATCTAGCATGAGGGCGATGTGCTTCCGATTCGACTCCGGGTATACGAGGACGGGTAGTAAGTATTCGCTATGCCCGTATGGCGCAAGCAAGACTCGCTATGCTGTTTTTTTGTTACTCTCGGCGAGTGTCAACATGTTCTATCACGCGGTCGCTGACCATGCCATTGCTGACCTACTTTCCTAATCTTTCGCCATCTAACGCTTCTTTGTTGCCTCTCCCTGGTGCTCGTCTGCCAAATTATGATGTGTGTTGATTTGGATTGCCACAGCCCAAGGTGGACCTGTCGCGGTTCGTGAAGTGGCCGAGGTATATCCGCCTCCAGCGTCAGCGCAAGGTAAGAAAAAAACTATTTTACGTACATGTGGTCTTGGGTACATAGCCTGCTCCTTGGTACCTGACGTGGCAGTGCGCTGAAGTGCTATTAATAGCCCTCAAGATATTATCCTCCTTCCACACTTTACTGATGTGAACTACTATATGTGTTTTAGATACGGTCGACAGGGTGTCTAAATATCCCGGCATTATCACTATATGTTATTATTAATGTACCTGGTATATCATACCCAGGTTACGCCTCGTATTTTTTCCTGTTGCCTGAAAGTCAGCTATGAGCGCACTCTTCTGCGCCGATTTTGATTTTGTTCTTTTCAGGTATTTGTATGATTCATACCTCAAATGTAAATGGAACGATATTCGCAGGAATCATGCATCAATGTTGTACGAGTATTGACCTACTTGCGTGTGGATGCCGGACGTCCGTCAAGCATGGAGTTAGTCGGGGGTGATGGGGCCGGTAGCGCGTGTGAAAAGGACGATCCACAGAGGAGGGCTCATCTCGTACCACTCGTAAACCTGATGAGTATTAATTCATTCGCGGAAAGTTCCAGTGTAAAACATCGACGTACCAGGTGCTGTAGTACTTTCTATACGTCTGTCTTTCAGGTCTGTGTGTCTGTACTTACTACCGCAATAAAGTCCAGGCGGAAGCGAGGAGCACGCATGAGTTGAAAGGAAACTCTTGATGTTTATCGGTAAGTCACTTAACGCTCTCACCCTCTTCTCTCCCCCCTGCATTGGCATGTACAGATCCTTGTGCAGCGGTTGAAGGTGCCTCCCAGCATCAACCAGTTCTCCAAGACCCTGGACAAGAACCAGGCCACCGAGCTCCTTAAGGTGCTGATGAAGTACCAGCCCGAGGACAAGAAGGCGAAGCAACAGCGCCTGAAGGAGATCGCTGCCGCCAAGGAGGCCGGCAAGGACCCCGCGCCTTCCAAGGCCCCGAAGGTGTGCAAACCCCTCATCCCCGTTTTGCTTGTCTTCCCCCTTAACTTAACCCCTTTAGAGCCGCAGTCCCGTTTTGGGGACAAACTACTTGAAATTTGAGTGGTTTGTCCCCAAAACGGGGCTGCGGTTCTAAAAGGGGTTAAGAAACCCCTAAAGAAAATGCAACCATTTTTTGGGAGGCATTTTAGTTTTAAAATTTGTGTGCGATGGTTGTTTTTCCGTACGTTCTAGTGTAACAGGTAAATGGATGTGTTCTTGACTGGTTATTTTACTATGCTTTCTCCCTAAACGATTGTGCGCTCTGCTGGCTGTTCGTTTTTTGTCGTCGGAGCTTTAGGACAACCTCCTGACATGCTCGGCCCATCTGCTTTACTAAATTTTCTTCACGAGTATCGTGACGCAGCAAGACCAGATCTACGAATACAACACACCAGGGCTTCGATTCTACTGTCTGGTTGAAACCCAACGGGCCTAAGCGGTGTTGACTTGACGGACTCACAGGAAGATGATGGTACCGTCCAACACTTCGGATTGCACACCCTGTCGGATGATTCTCCCAAGCTGGTTTTGTGAGCAGACAACGGGGAGGGTGCATACGGTGATACCTGATATTCACCCGAGCCGAGCGACGCGTCTATGAAAAATATCTCGATGGTATTTTATGAAACTCTTCATATTACATTTTCGATTTATGCGACTTCCTGGTTTATCGAGGAAATTGGCTACAACAATCGTACTGCAGGGAGAGGGGGGCGTGCCATCTGTCTCACGTATATTAAAAAAAAGCGCTGAAATTGAATTTGTCGTCACCCTGGTCGTCCACGGCTTTTACTTTGGCTTGGGGTGATGAGGACGAGGACATTTTATATATCTCTTTATTAACAGTGTTAATGTCAGCAACCTCCACCTCGTATGTTTTTGCCTTGGATCTATTGGATCAGCACTACTTCTGGCGGCCGCGTGCTATTAACAAGACAGTAGAATCAAAAAGCCCTGGAACCACCTGTGTTCGTGTTTGTTGGTGTGTCGCATGTTCAATCGTATATTTTCCCAATACCCTGATGCAGGTCTGAAAAATACCCCCCCCCCCCGTTTCTCGTGTGTAAGAGCCTCTGACAGGTGATCAAGTCGCGAACAGTTTTTGCTACCGTTGGAGTGTCGTGTGCTGGGCTCGACAGGTGAGAAATCCAAGTTCTGAACATGTTTTTTTTTTCCCTGCCGTGTGCTGCGTTGACAGGTGATCAAGTTCGGACTCAAGCACGTCACCACGCTCATCGAGGAGCAGAAGGCGTCTCTCGTCGTCATTGCCCACGACGTGAACCCCATCGAGCTCGTGGTGTGGCTGCCCGCTCTCTGCCGCAAGATGGGCATCCCCTATTGCATCATGAAGGGCAAGGTGTGACTTGTAGCCGATATATATCGTTCAAAAAGCGACGGCATGTTTTATTTATAACAGTGAAGATCGAAAGCGGTGAGATCGAGGATGTCGTCGGAAGTCATTTTTGCAAGGTGTGCGGTACTTCGATCGCGCGTACTACGGGTGTCATGGCCCCCGTGTAGGGTATACTCACGTATCGTGTAGCAACCGTTGCGTAGCCAAGTGTAGTCTTGACGTACTACCAAAAAATACTTTTTTTTAATGTATCCCATTGAACGCAACAATCGCTTTCGTCGATCGTTTTTTTTCTGATAAAACGTATGTTTGATGGGTACAGTATGCACGCACATCTGGCAAAAGTTGGGCCAAGGATTTTAATTGAAGATACAGATGAACATGCACGAACCTCTTTTGGTGTAGCTTTTGACTTTGTTTTTCATACCAAACAGAGATATTCCGTTTTATGCGCGTAGACGTCGTATAAGAAACGAGAACTGCTGTCCCCCTTGCCTACCTTTTTTTCATGCTTTAAGCCTGCCTAGCCCTCAACAAGCGTTGTTACACGCAACTTCACACAAAGCTTGCAAGACGAGTTCCTATAGTAATTTTCCGATCTCAACTTCGTTTTTTTTTTTCTCCTCGTGCACTCTGGTACGCGGTACTCGTACTGTACTTCTCTGTACTCTTATCACTTCACAGATGTCATGCCCTATAGGGTATAGTTGAGCGGTATGTACCCGTTCGTAGCGTGACAGCTCTTCGCGAACCCATAAGGTCAACAATAATACACTCCTACTGTAAGTAGGCACTAAGGTTCATTCTTATCGGAGAGCGTTTTTTGCATAATTTCCAAGGTTTGGAAATAATTGGAGATATGTATCGATATACGGAGGCGTTCTGTCACTATTCGTGAAATTCTCCAGAACCAAAAATATCAAGTTCGTTAACATTCCAATATTTGGAAAAAAAAAACAGGGAAATATGGAAGATTAAAAAATTGCGCGAAAAAAATGTCGAAAATTTGGGGAAAAGCTCTCCGATAAGAATGACCCTAAGATACAAGCATACCCCGTCCTGTACACCCTCGGTTCGTCTCGTGCCGCGACTTGATTGGCCGACTGTTTCCAGGCTCGCCTTGGCACCCTGGTGCACCAGAAAAACGCCGCCGTCATATGTCTCACCAACGTGAACAAGGAGGACGAGAGCAAGCTCTCCACCCTCAAGTCCAACTTCAACGCCCAATTCAACGAGGGTTTCCAGAGAAAGTGGGGCGGAGGTATCATGGGGCTCAAGACCCAGCGCAAGCTGGAGAAGAGGCAGAAGGCCATCGAGGCCGAGCTGGCCAAGAAGGCTCAGTACTGATCGATGTCGATCCGATACGTGGACGTTTCCTTTCCGCCATGTACAGCATACGAAAACCGTGGATGGGTTTTGATGCCCGTCCCTGACGGCGTTTTTGTCTCGTGCTCGAGCGGAAACGTTTTTGGAGGGGGGTCGAGACGGGTGTTGATTGTACGGTGTGGACGGTGGAAGGGGGATGGTTCGGGAGGGGTGGCAAGACGGTTGTTGTAGCTGTGGCGACCGTCGTAACAACAGGGCTTCAAAAATGGGAAAACAGAAACATAAAAAAAATGCATGGCAATGTTTTGCACCGAGCAGAAAGAACATGCATTGTCAGACTGCCCTTAGGCACAATTTATCGGACGCGACAGAGCATGATATTTCCGGACTGTCGTGGCGGATTTCCATGTATGTGCTGAGGGGCGGTGATTGAACTGCGAAAAGAGTTCTTGGATTGATGCGTGGTGCTGATTGGTTTGTGATGAATAGTGTCGGCGCTCTTTTCAGGGGCTGATTGAGCTATGCAATTCTCGGTGAGAGATATGCATGCATGCATGCATACGCCGGCTCTGTGCTCGACTTTTTATATCTGTTCTGCAGTTCCTGATCAAGATTGATGCATGTCTTGCCGTTCACGAGTACTTCTGTCCCATACCACGCATACTCGGTCGTTACTATGCACGCACTGTTTTTCGGGTGTCATCTCTTGTATGGTAGTTTTCTGACCTCGGAGTTTCTATCTGTCTGGGGTTGGAGAATCTGCATGGACCTGGTGTGCTGGATGTAGACGGGTAGAAAGAACACACACACGTATCAGTGTTATTTACGTGCAGCAGCAATGCTGCTCGTCCATTTACTTTTCGACATAATATATTGGTCCACACCAAAATCATACCAGGTATGCTGCACGGTCAAACAGCTGGTGCAATGGACTCACAAACCTCTTCCACGTACGTATGTAAACTTGGGGGAACCTGGAGCTCTTACGTTCTTACCAGAGGTTTTTGGGGGTTTCGAATGAGAGACTGAAAGTAGGGCCTGTTGGATGCAAAGTACTAGGTATGAAACGAGAGGTACGCACCACTCCCATAATGTCCCTGCTGCGTTAACTAAATGACTGATGGGGCGTGCAGGGTCCACGCGGGCTGTGCAGTAGAGGTAGCGCACACGAGGTCCTCAGTACTTTATTCAGATCTGAGCCTGGTCCCTTTAGTTTTTACCGGTTTCTTGTATTAATCGTCGTCCACAAGGTTTCCTATTTATAGCAAGACGAGTGCTTCTCTTCGGATAGAAAGAAGGCCCCACCCGACTTCTACTATCTACTCCTGTGCTACACATGAGTCTAATATCCCTTCAGGGCCTCTAGATGGCGACCTGAACAATGATGATAACGCCTGGTGCTATCAATCGTGTATGAGCTATATTGAGCAGCATGCGCCCAGCAGTATGGCACGGGAAGTCCGAGACCCTCATTTTGCGGCCGTGCCTCATGACTCTTTTCATTGTCACTCGGACACCAGTTTCACAAGTGTACACTTACTTGTGGTCTCTACCAGGTAGAACGGATGCATAAAAGGTGTCTGTCTGTCCGATGAGGGTCACTCTATATGGTCACCTACGGACAATTTTTGGTTTGCATCACCCCCCAACCACGCGGTGACCGTTGCTTCCTGTAGTCGTCACTTACTTCTTGCCGTCAACGTTTCCCTCATGAAGTCTGGAGAGGGTTGTGCTGTGTATAACTTCGGACTCAATCCGCGAAGTGGAGTGTTCCCTCGCTGTCGACCTAAAGGTCTCTGCACCACCAAGATATATACAGGTACGTGGTTTTCGTCGGTCTGATTCACCTACCGTACAACACCGAAGATAACAGAACACAGCCCCTGGGACGATTTTCCAGCAAGGCCGATGCGTCTCTGCAACCTTCTCGAGGATTTTTCCCACAGCCACCATTTTCGCTTTGTGTGCCCTCCATGTTGTGGAGGAAACCGGGTCTGAAATTCGTCCCAGGGGGTGTGTTATCTTACAGTAAGTGAAGCGTTGTTTTGCCTCAGTTTACCGAAAATTCTGTAAGCAAAACCGTGCTTTTTTTGTCCGTCCGTCTGTTCACAATCGAGTAAATGCCAAGACCGTTGTGACACAAGCTTGGACCAAAGGTCACTTTATACCTGGATTCCGCCGAGGGCATGATTTCTCAACTAATTTACTTCGCCGTCCCCAATACGCGTGCACGCCAGTTTCTCACTGGCGTGTCTCGTACTATTCTTGCTCGTGGGCTCACGTGCTGTGTGGGGTCCGGCAGTTGGGGCCTACCTGGTACGATACTTTCCAGGTATAGGTAGCACTCGTTCATTCTTTCGCTCTTTACTAGTCCGGAGACGCAAGGACCGTTTGTAGCGACAATCAAACGTCCTGACATTCCTCGACAAAAATGTTTACCCCTTCCCCTGACAGACCCGTGTAGACTGTAGTGTACACTCTCAACCGTACTGTAGTGTGGAGTGGTTTGAGACTTCAGAGCCGAGGCAGTCATAACGTATAATGAAGAAAAAACGAAGACAAAGAAATACCACCTTCGAACCAGCTGCACCAGTTGGCGGCACGAGTAGCATAGGCATGTTCTGGTTACTAGTCGGTCTGGTGCCTTGCTACCCTGTCTGCCACCTCCTTCCAACTTTCGTCCACCGCAGTTGCCCTTCTACTCCTCCTGCCCCCCCCCCCCCTCCCCGCATTCCCTTGGTCGGGTTTTCTGCCACTCCTCCTCGTGTTGCCCCCCCTCCCCCCATTCCCTTGGGCGCCACCAACGGCGGATGCGCGGCGCTGCCTATTCAGCTCAGCCTCTCATCCTCGTGCCACCTCACCATGAACCGTTCGGTCGCTTAGTACCACTTCTTCCCCGCCTTTTTAGCTGCAGTGGACCACAGCGCGGTCTCAACTTCAAACACCAAGGGGGCAAGTTCCGTTGACCCTTCGCTGACTCGCAACTCCCTAAGGTCTTCGACTATGCATCTATGCCAAGTCTTAAACTGTCCGCCAGGTCTCGGGTTCTCCCCACCAGCCATCGTCCCGAAAATTACCCGACTGGGTAATCGCTCCTTCCTTTGCCGTGCACGCCCCCAGCAAAGAAGAGCCGCCGTTTGTTTACAGATGGTCATTTCGATGCTCTCGCAACGTGCCATCTTTAGGGTCTTCGCGTGCGAGAGGGTGGTATTGTCGGTACAAAGTCGGCGCTGGAAGCCAATGACTCGCAACAGGACTTGGTGGTGAGCCGTTCGAAGTTTGGCACAGTGTTCCGCTCTGAGGGTCCACGTCACACACCCGTACTGCAGGGTCTCAATCACCTCGGCCTTCAGCATTCGGACTTTCAGGCTAAAAGGGGGGCGGTCGTCCTATCATACAACTCCGGCCCGAACCGTTTGACGCGTGCTCGCACGAGACGGATCCGTCGGTCGATTTCGAGCGAGAGGTCAGCGTTTTCGTGAATAATGCCGCCTAGGTGTAAGAACTGGGCCGTCTGTTTATACCTCAGGCCTGCTGCTTCGATGACGAGCGGTGGTGTGCGAGGGTTTGTCTGGTCTGCGTAGAAGCATTGTGCCTGTCTTCTTTTCCGACACCGTGAGACCTGCTTGCTGCTTCGAGGGCAGTCACGATGACTGCCACATTTTCGCGAGCCCTTCAGCCGACTTCGAGGCAATTATTCCTGCGTCGTCGGCGTACAACATGCCCCATACAGCCCTTTTTACGCACGTCAACGGCTCCTGATCCTCTGTTGTTCCGACTACTCCTGCACCACTGAGTGAGATGGACCGAATCCCTTACGACTGGCTTCGTCTTGGCTGAAGTTTTTACTATTAATATTAAAAACTAGGGAATCAAAGGCCCTCCCGCCCCCACGGCGGTCGGGGCAGATTCCAGTAGTATATAATATAGGAGTTATACTAGGTGAGCCAATACGTACATAGGGTGGACATTAATTGTGGCCCCGTGCTTTAAATTCACGAAAACCACTTATTAATAGTAAGTCACTTTATGTATGACCTCAATAATGAGCGTTAAAATGATAATGAGAAGGAAGGAGCAAATACAGCAAATAGAGTAGACAAGCTGAAAGTTGGCACGGAAGGGAGGTAGACTTGGTGCATGGGTTTCCTTTTGTTTCCGAGGTTTTCTTCTTTCGGGAAAGTTATGAGTGATCCATGTTGAAGATCATGCTGCACATTGTCTGATGGCAAGAGGAATAATAATAATGAATTGTAAAATATGTATTTGATGTGTTTGCTCCCTCTCTGAAATCTCACACTGCAACTTTATTATTAATAGTCGTTGGTTGCAGCAGTACGATGCAATACTTCATCACAAACACGAGGATGATGGAGACGGCAGCAGCAAGCAGTGGTAACGGAAAATAAATGTAAATGCCGTACGAGACGCATCCTCACGAAGGACGGCTTTAATTGTGGTGGCCATCGACAGAATAGTGTGCCGGATTGGGTCGCCCTGAGCAAAGGCGAGACGATGCTCGTAAGTTATCGACATGGGAAGGTGCAGATTAATATTGCAAAGATGCTCCGAGTACCTTGGAGTAAAGTAACGAGTATTGGGGATAAATTTACTTTAGGTACTTCGTGTACTCGGAGTATTTCAGGGTTCGATACTCCGGAATGTTGCTCGTACTCGGAGTATTTCGGGCATAATCACTCTCCATACTGCTTGTACTCGGAGTATTTCGGGGTTCGATAATCTGAAATACTACTGTACTCCGTGTATTTTGGGATTCATTACTCTGGAATAATACTCGTTGTACTTGGAAGTATTTGGGGATATTGTACTGCTCCTACTTTGAGTACTCGGAGTACCTGGGCATTTCGTACGGCGAATACTTCAAAAAATACTCGGAGTACTTCAGGGTTTCATATTCCGGGGTACGACGAGTAATACTCGGAGTATTTTAGGGTTTTATGCTCCAAGGTACTCCGGGTTAGAGTATTACTCGGAGTATTTTACTCGGATGATGAAGTATTCCTGAGTTCAATACTCGCGATACTCGGAGTACTCCGAGTAATTTAGATGTTTGTGCTCCGGGTACTGCTTGTACTCGAGTATAAGTACTGCTCTTACTCCCTGTACTCGGAGGTTTTGGGCCTTCAGTACTGCTCATATTCCAAGTGCTCCGAGTATTTAGGCCACCAGTACTCTAATACTCGGAGTACTCGGAGTACGAAAATAACTCGATACTTTGAGTATACTCGGAGTATCGAGCATACTCGGAGCATTTGTGGTTTTTTTGGTGATTTTCGAAATTATTGCAAAAATACGAAAAATAACAACTCATGGCATAGAGTATAGGACACCTATTAAGAAACAAGAAATATGGTCCATGAGTCATACAAGAATCGCATATGGGTATGTTCCCAAAACGCTACGCGAAACCGTATAAGATTCGCAAACGGGTATGTTCCCAAAACGCTACGCTTGATCCGTATAAGATTCGCAAACGGTAAATGTACGTTCCTATACGATAGATATGCTACTCCATCACATCCAGGCTGGATCTTTTTTTCGAGAGAGGGTACTTTATACACTAGTTTCAAGACAACGATTCTGAAATATCTTATGTTTCTCTAAATCTCAGCCTGGATTTCTCATTGGCCTGTTTCTTATTAGGTCAAGTGTACTGTAAATCTGTGCTTACGTCCACAGAAAAAGGCTTCCGCTTTTTAAAGAGTAAGAAAGAAACGCCAGTTTGGCATCGAGAGCTCGGTTTCTTATTTAGTTGTCACCATTGAGCACAGTCTACTATTGGCTAATATATCATACAACATATGGTATTTAGTATAGCACCCAACCCTGCAAATTTCTTATCCTTATGCGATGAATTTTCTTATTCGTGGTGACACATCAGCTTCAATTTATTCCGAGAGCAACGAACGGCTTTGCAGAATTTCTGAGCTATAATTTCTCATTCGTGATACAAAACAAGACTTACCCAAACTCGTACGAGTGAATTTCTTAACAGCGGGGGGGCTCTGTATCAAGTATACTTCTGTTACTACCCGTGCTTCCAAGTATTTCGGGGTTTAATACTCTAGATACTGCTTTTACTTCAAGTACTTCGGGGTCCAGTACTCTAGATACTGCTTGTACTCGGAGTATTTCGGGTATGGATACTCTAGATACTGCTTGTACTCGGAGTATTTCGGGGTTCGATACTCTTGAATACTGCAGTACTCCGAGTATTTTGGGGCTCGATACTTGGAATACTTTCCGTACTTGAAGTATTTAGGGAGACCCTGTACTGCTCGTACTTTGAGTACTCGGAGTATTTGGGCATTTCGTACGGCGAATACTTCAATACTCGGAGTATTTCAGGGTTTCATATTCCGAGGTACGAGTAATACTCGGAGTATTTTAGGGTTTTATACTCCAAGGTACTCCGGGTTAGAGTAATACTCGAAGTATTTTACTCGGATGATGAAGTATTCCTGGGTTCAATACTCGCGATACTCGTAGTATTACGAGTAATTTAGATGTTTGTACTCCGGGTACTGCTTGTACTCGAGTATAAGTACTGCTCATACTCCAAGTACTCCGAGCATTTAGGCCATCAGGACTCTAATACGCGGAGTACTCGGGGTACGAAAATTACTGGATACTCCGAGTATATCGAGTATGCTCGGAGCATCTGTGGAATGTTGGTTCGACGAAGTGAGTATCGAGTATGCTCGGAGCATCTATTTGTGGAATGTTGGTTCGACGAAGTGTACGTACCGATGATGATTGCTACCGTGCATTTTATGATACCGAGAAATCGAATGCTTTCGACCCGGGAGCATTCATTGTCGGTACAACCCCCAAACACCGCCAAACCAGCTGCTGCACAGGTGATATAGGGCGAGTTTTGACGTCGTGAAAAGTGGATCATCGTGATTCTTACTGATATTAAAGTAGTAGTGGAGCTCGAGCAGGGTGCCAACAGCAGCATCACACGCTAGCGGAGCAACAAGAACCGACGGGAGATGACAAGCGAACCGCGCATACGCGTCATACATCCGCTCCTGCTAGGAGAGCCAACGTCGTTCGCACCGTGAACAAGCGTCTCGCAACAGCGAAGAAAGTGGACTGGAAACAAGCGATAAACGTGCGAGAAGCACGGCTGTGAAATAGATAGAGATAAATGGGTACAGAACTGTGAGAAGAACTCGGGTTAACTCGTCTCTCGCGGCCGGGTTGATAATTGCGAGGCAGACAGAGAGACGCGGTCAACCCTTTGGCCGACTTCGCGCCCTGTTAGAGGTATAGTCAGTCTGTCCGTTGCGGCGATAGGCGTTTTTATTGTCTCACCACAGCTGCTGCAGGCAGGCTTCTTCCTCCATCTGCTGTATGCAGTTGAGTTGTATTCGCTCGGGGCAACGTCTTCGCGCCGAAACTCATCATCATCATCGCCACGGGCCACCAACAACACGGTGTAGCGGGCGTCGCTCCTCATCCTCTTCATAATATACGGGAGGTGACGTCGGATGTGAATAATGCGGCGGTTTTTCGATATGTAATGGCAAGTGCAAAGTGCGCGGAACTGAAGTTCATACTTCATACCTGGATACCTGGTACGATCTCCACCAACATCGCGGCGGGACAAACAAAACCTTCTCGTGTCAAGCGTGCATGATTGTGTGTGTACGGCAGTGTGCTGCGGTACAAAGAGATAGGGGGGATGGATTGGAAATTGGGTGTTGGTGCAGAGCTATAAAGGGAGGTACTGCTTTGTTCTCTGCAATCAACAGCGCGGCGCATATATATGGACTGTGTGTAGTGTACCAAAGACCACAGAGAGGATTGCGTAGACCCCTCAGTAGCTCGAAAGACTCTTATTCCGATGGAATTCGGGTGAAGCAGTGGTAGATGACGAGGACCGGATGTTCAAAGCGCAGGAGGGCAGGAACACTTGCGTGTTTCGAGGATGACGTCGCAAAGGACAAGATCTTGGAACGTTGCACGAAGGCAGCTCACAACAGGTGATTTCGGAGTACCAGGGATGTGAGAGATACAGTTTGTTTCACGTTGCACGAAGGGAGCTTACAAAAAAGTTGTGAGTACGTGAGGTATATATCTTTTAAACAAGTTGGTATTAGAGGCAGTACTACGATGAAGTTATAAATTGGGCATCACGCTGTCTATATATAATTAATAAATACGACATGATGTAACGCAACATCAGCAATGAACACGTTGAAATACATGCAACGGTGATAGCACGAAGCCTTGCCGCAGCCCCTGCGTGACATCAAACTATTTCGAGTGCTCGATGCCATCTAATCGGTACGCACGCGACCCTGCATGCCATCGTGGAAATTAGGGATAATTGTCAGCTTCTTAGTTGGTACGCGAAGAAAGCGTGTGAGTACCTCCAATATAATAATAAAACTAATAATAATAATAATAATAATAATAATAATAATAATAATAATAATAATAATAATAATAATAATAATAATAATAATAATAATAATAATAATAATAATAATAATAATAATAATAATAATAATAATAATAATAATAATAATAGCAGAAGCACACGAACAACATATATATCAATCGTTGATCGTGCGGGGCGGAAGCCGCGTTGTTCCTCCGGGAGTACACTCTCGTTTTCGCAGTTCTTCTTGCTGTGAGGCGGGACGCGACGATTCTCAACAACAACACAGGACACAGGACACAGGTAGGTGCAACACAGCTGACGACTGGAAACGAAAGGGCACATCGAGTTGTTCACACCTAGGACAGATCAGATTATCCCATTTTTCCGGGATCTAGATCTTTTGGGGCAGGTAGATCCCTGATCTACAGGGATCTGCGGGATCTAGATCATGTTTGCTGTAGTATACAATCTGTGCGATCTAGTTCCTATATACACGTTTGCCTGGGTGGGATCTGTATGATCTAGATCTTGTACATGTTTCTGTGTGTGGGATCTATATATCTATATTATCTAGATCTTACACACACGTTCGCCCGGGCATGTTCTGTGTGATCTGCCTGATCTGCACATAATACATGTTTGACTGGTAAGATACATATATATATATGATCTTGCGAGATCGAGATCATGTATGCCAGGAGGGATCTATCTGCATGATCTAGATCATACATATATGTTTCGGTGGGTGGGATCTGCATGATGACCTAGATCATACATACATGTTCTCCAGGTAGGTGAGATCTGCAGATCTGCGTGATCTGCACAATGTACATACATACATGTTTCATAAAGTGGGATATATATGTATGATCTAGAGCTTACATTCATGTTTTGCCAGGCGGGATATATATATATATATATATGTGTGATCTAGATATTTCATGCATGTTTCGTCGGGTAGGATCTGTATCATCTACATACATTGACGACATCGCAGCCCACGGTGGTGGTGGCAACTAGCAGCTCAAAAGCTCCCCCCCATCAACCACACAGCCACAGCTGCACGAAGAAGCACGCACGCCGTCGCTTACTCACCCCGTACGGCATGGCAACTGTCGGGGGCGGCAGCTCTGATAGTGGCACTGTGGGGCTGCAGATGATGTCGGCGGCGGGCCGGAAGTGGGGTCCTCGGCGGATCCCGGAGTCTATATTATCTAGATATTACGCACACGTTTGCCCGGATGGGATCTGTATGATCTAGATCGTACACACACGTTTGCCCGGGTGGGATCGGTATGATCTACAGTAGATCTTATATACATGCATGTTTCGCCACAGGTGAGATCTATCTGCATGATCTGCGTGATCTGCACATGTTCGTCAGGTGGGATCTGCATGATCTGCGTGATCTGCACATGTTTCACCAGATAGAGGGAGTCTGTATGATCTAGATCTTGCATACATGTTTGCCCAGTAATGTGATCTGTGTGATCTGCCTGATCTGCACATATAATACATGTAATCATGTTTGCCTGGACCATTTGGTGGGATATCTATTAATTATATACGAGTATAGACAGCGTGATGCCCAAATAATTTAGAACTTCATCTTAGAATTGCCTCTCTAATACCAACTTTAAAAAAATATATATATACCTCACGTACTCACAACTTTTTTGAGCTCCCTTCATGCACCAACGTAAAACCAAATGTATCTCTCACATACTCCGAAATCACCTTTTGCAAGCTCTGCCTTCGTGCAACGTGCCAAGATCTTGTCCTTCGTCATCTTCAAAACACGCATGTATGTGTTCCTGCCCTCCTGCGCTTTGAACATCCGGTCCTCGTCATCTACCGCCGCTTCACCCAAAATCCATCGAAATAGAAGTATTTCGAGCTACCGAGGGGTTCACGCAATCCTCTCTGTCGTCTTTTGTACACTACATACGCCGCGCTGTGGACTACTACTACTGCAGACAACAAAGCAGTACCTTCCTCTATAAGCTCTGCAACAACACCCAATTTCCAAATCATCCTCCCTATCTCCTTCTACCGCAGCACACTGCTGTACACACACAATCGTGCACGCTTGACACGAGAAGGCATCTGTGTGTCCCGCCGCGCTGTTGGCCGAGATCGTACTTTGCCGTGACGTATCGAAAACCAGCCGCAATTTTTATCATTTAACCAACCGACTCAAATCCCGTATAGAGAGGATGAGGAGCGACGCTCGCTACACCGCGTTGTTTGTGGCCCGTGGCGATGATGATGATGAGTTTCGGCGCGAAGATCTTGCCCCGAGCAAAAACAACTCAACTGCATACAGCAGCAGCGGAAGGAAGAAGCCTGCCTGTAGCACCTACCTGTGGTGGGACAGCACAAACCGCCTACACGGTGCGAAAGACGTTGGTTCTCCTAGCAGGAGCGGATGTATGACGCGTATGCGCGGTTCGTTTATCATCCTCCGTCGGTTCACGTTTGCTCGTGCCGGCTTCGTTTGATTCCCGTTGATTTTTACCACTCGGTTTGACGCTGCTGCTGCTGCTCCTCCTTCTTCTGTTGTTTCACCATCGTATGATGCTGTTGTTGGCACCCTACTCGAGCTCCACTACTACTTTAATATCAGTAAGAATCACGATGATCCAAAACAGCTTTTCACGACGTCAAAACTCGCCCTATATCACCTGTGCAGCAGCCGGTTTGACGGTCTTTGGGGGTTGTACCGACATTGCTCGCGGCTCGAAAGCGTTTGATTTCTCGGTACTCGATACTCCGGGTACGAGTAATTTTCGTACTCCGAGTACTCCGAGGATTAGAGTACTGGTGGCCTAAATACTCGGAGTACTTGCAGTATGAGCAGTACTGAAGGGCCAAAACCTCCGAGTACTGGGAGTATGAGCAGGAATTATACTCGATCACAAGCAGTAGTACCTGGAGTACAAACATCTAAATTACTCGGAGTACTCCGAGTATCGCGAGTATTGAAAACCCAGGAATACTTCATCCGAGTAAAATATTCCGAGTAATACTCGTACCTTGGAATATGAAACCCTGAAATACTCCAAGTATTGAAGTTTTTGCAGTATGAAATGCCCAAGTACTCCGAGGACTTGAAGTAGGAGCAGTAGTACAAGATCCCCAAATACTTCAAGTACAACGAGTATTCCAGAGTATTGAACCCCAAAATACTCGGAGTACAGCAGTATTTCAGAGTATCGAACCCCAAGTACAACAAGTATTCCAGAGTATTGAACCCCAAAATACTCGGAGTTGCTAAGATCACGGAGAGCGGGACGCTTTGTATCCCTGGACAGGTCTGCCTATTAAGCCGGCACTCGTTGGTACTCACGTTGATGTTCGCTTAGAGATAGAAGAGCCACTGTATTATTTCGTGCACGACGGAGACTTGGACCACGCTCGTGCCTCTCTGGAAAACCCCTGGTTTTCCACCTAAGATACGCCTTCCAAGAACTACAAATACGATCCCAGTGCCAGAACCCAGGCAATTACCGGGCTTTCAACCTCCTCATACAAAGCAGTATCATAACACTAGCTCACTCTGATGAACCGTATATTATGCAGAATTATGGGAAATTCATGGAAACCCCGATTCCACAACTAGAACATGACTCGAAGATGCGGCTCCTCAAAACCCACTCCCCCACCTCTGAACGGCGAGGCAACGAAACCGGCAAAGTACGTAAAAAAAACATGAAAGGAAGCGTAGCCTCAAGGGGCAGGAAGAAATCGTCAACGAAAAACCATCGCGATGTCACCCGCGACGGGGGGGGGCGAGGAAGATGCAGGGAAAGTGAAAAGGGAACATAAAATAAAAAAATAAAAGACGAGAAGAAAAATATCACGGAAGATATCAAGAGACATCGAAAACCCAGCCTAGTACTCAGGAAACGTGTCCTGTGCCACAGTGAGTGGCACGATTATTTTTACCCAAACCCAGGAACACACCTGCCAGAAAAAAAAATCGACCCGAAAAGTCGGAAGACGTCAACAACGAGAAAGACCACCGCCCAAATCCAGGAAAACGTCAAGAAGAAAAAATTCGGGCGCAGCCAAGAAGCGAAATTACTCGGAGTACTCCGAGTATCGCCAGTATTGAACCCAGGAATACTTCTTCATCATCCGAGTAAAATATTCCGAGTAATACTCGTACCTTGGAATATGAAACCCTGAAATACTCCGAGTATTGAAGTATTTGCAGTATGAAATGCCGAAGTACTCCGAGGACTTAAAGTAGGAGCAGTAGTACAAGATCCCCAAATACTTCAAGTACAACGAGTATTCCAGAGTATTGAACCCCAAAATACTCGGAGTACAGCAGTATTTCAGAGTATCGAACCCCGAAATACTCCGAGTACAAGCGGTATTGAGCGTGATCATATCCGAAATACTCCGAGTACGAGCAGTATATCCCGGAGTATCGAGCCCTGAAATACTCCGAGTACACGAAGTACCTGAAGTAATTTATCTCCGATACTCGTTACTTTACTCCAAGGTACTCGGAGCATCTACCTGCACCTTCCCATATTGATATCTTACAAGCATCGTCTGGCCTTTGCTCAGGACGACCCAATCCGGCACACTCTTCTGTGGATGACCACCATAATTACAGCCGTTCTTCGTGCCTTTACATTCTGCGTTACCACTGCTGCTGCTGCCGTCTCCATCATCCTCGTGTTTGTGATGAAGTAAGTTCGACATCGTTTTCATTTCAATATCCTACCAGCACGGTCGTCTGATCTCTGCTCTGATACCTCGATTTAACACACCTCATCCTCTCGATTAAAGTGACAATATTGACGACCGTTCATTCGGATATTTCGGCGTCCGATCCTGCGGGCACTCCTTGCACCCGTGGCATTTGGATACCTGGTATTATTTAGTACTACTCGCACTCGCACTTACTTACTTACTCGCAACATTCAGGCAGTGTTTCGAGGTTTGAAGTTGAGACCTACTTTTTTTGTTTTTTTCTTTCTTGCGCTGACTCTCCGTGATTTTCATTTTATTTTTTCTCTTCCTTTTCTGATTGACAAGCCGTACTGAAGGAGCCGTGTGGCGTGGTTGGATGGCGAACCTGCTCTGCTCGTTTCGTATTGTCTGACGCCAAGGGGCTGGGCATAGTTGACGAACGCAGGGCGGAGACGGCAGTCAGGGTAGCAAGGTACCAGGTGGACTAGCAGGGGGAACTTGGCTATACTACTCGTAAAACTGCTGCGGCCAGGTGAAGAACTATAGATGGTATATTGTGGATATAACCATCTACCTGGTACCTGGTATCTCTCCAACATGTACATTGTGCGACAAGGTTCCAATCTGTCACTATTCCGGCCGCCACCTGGAGGGTGCTTTGGGCTTTGGTCTGCCTGTTATTTTTCCTTCTTTTTTTTTTCCTTGGTTCTTTGTCTTCCTCTGTTTACAAGCACAGTGGTTGGTGTTTTTGTTATTTTTTTCTTTTTTCCAGCTCGTTCTTTTTCAAGTGTTGGCCACCTCGCCTGCGGGGGGGGGGCACGACAGATTGTTTCTCCTAGTTTTTGCTCTCATTTTTCTTCTTTTTCTTTTTCTCTTTCGATTTGTCTACTTTGTTTTTTGTTTTCTCTTTGATTGTTTATTTTCGTTTCCCTATTTCATAGAAGATTGTGTATGTCGTGCCTGTCGTAGTATCTAGTATGATGAGATGGCATTGCATTGCCCACTGCAGTGCTTACTGCATACCAGGTACATACGTGGCAACGTAGCCGGTCGCCCCGGTGGTTCAAGTGGTTAACCTCGAATTCTACTTGTTTGAGTCCTGGGTTCGAGCCCTAGGAGGGTCGGACTTTGACTTTATTTGCAAAAATAAAAAAAGGGATTCAATTGTTGAGAGCGCCTTGCAGCGTGGGTAGGCACAATTCGATGCGAGTCGACGAGGGAAGAAAAGGCTGAAATCTTCTCGCGATAAAAATGAAGGCACGTACCGTAGCGGGAAGGGGGGAGAAGAGCCTGCTATGTGACCCCGGATCTGAGTTACGAGTTGGAAGGAGAGAGAGAAGAAGATGTGCGAAGATAATGAATGGGATGGAAAAAAAAAAAAAAAAAAAAAAAAAAAAAAAAGTATACGTGGCGTAGCTTTGTGACCACAGACTTTTATCTCTCCTAGGATTGACACGGATACTGGTGGTTGTGCTGGATATGTCGACGGGTAGAAAAAACGGTTTAATGTGAAGAACACACACACTGTGCTCACACTCCCAGTCACTCGCAATGTTGAGGCCGTAAACACCCTAATAATAGTCTCAGTATCCAGAGTACGAATTAGCTCGATACGGAAACAATCGATAGGGGGTATAGAAGAGCCTGCTATGTGACCCCGGATCTGAGTTACGAGTTGGAAGGAGAGAGAGAAAAAGATTCGCGAAGATAATAAATGGAATGAGCAAAACAAAAACAAAAAACTCCGAGTGTGGTCTCTCTGCTGTGAGTTTATCGTATCACCCGCAGAGTCTATTGCATCATCATGCTGCTGCAACCAACAACTAATAAAGTTGCAGTGTGAGATTCCAGAGAGGGAGCAAGCACACATCAAATAGATATTGCACAATTCATATTTTGAACGCCTGTTGAGGTCCTACATTGAGTGGCTTACAAGGGGGTTTTTTTCACTAATTTAAAGCACGGGGCCACAATTAGTGTCCAACCTACCAGGTATGTGTACGTATTGACTCACCTATACCATAGCTCCTAAATTATCTACAGGAATCTGGCCCGACCGCCGTGGGGGCGGGAGGGCCTTTTATTCCCTATTACGGGGGACCATAGTTAATAGGACCAAGTATTGTTAGTAAAAATGATTAAATATATAGGTTTTTATGTATACCATAGATAGGTCCTACCAGGTACCAGGTATTAACTATGGTCCCCCGTAATAGTAATAATGCATATGATCTGCGACATCTAGAAGCCGGTCGCCCCGGTGGTTCCAGTGGTTAACCTCGAAGTCTACTTGTTTGAGTCCTCCTGGGTTCGAGCCCCAGGTGGGTCGGACTTTGACTTTATTTATTTGCAAAAAAAAAAAAAAAAAAAAGGATTCAATTGTTGAGAGCGCCTTGCAGCGTGGGTAGGCACAATTCGATGCGAGTCGACGAGGGAAGAAAAGGCTGAAATCTTCTCGCGATAAAAATGAAGGCACGTACCGTAGCGGGAAGGGGGGAGAAGAGCCTGCTATGTGACCCCGGATTTAAGTTACGAGTTGGAAGGAGAGAGAGAAGAAGATGTGCGAAGATAATAAATGGGATGAGCAAAAAAAAAAAAAAAAAAAAATCATATATATACCAATATATATGCCCGGAGGGATATATATGTGTATGATCTAGATCTTACATAATACATGTTTCGGTGGGTGGGATCTGTATGATCTAGGTCATAGATACTATGCATATTCGCCAGAGGTGGGATGTGCAGATTTGCGTGATCTACATACATACATGTTTCAGAAGGTGGGGTCAGTGTATGATCTGCCTGAACTGCCATATATATGTTGGCCGGATGGGATCTGTGTGATCTGCATGATCTGCGCATGTTTCGCCGGGTGGGATCCGTATTATCTAGATATTGTCCACAATTTTTCCGTATCTGTGAAAAAGGATCTAGATGATCTAGATCGTGATCTGTCCTACTGTGTAGGTGTGGAAATGTTCGATTTGAAGCATGAGAATGCCTCAGTATGACTTGGAACTCCTTTATGACGATATTCTTACTTTCTTGCTCTCGACACTTCAAGTTCAGCAGTGTCGGTAGAAGGAGCCCTCCCACCACGCACACACTGCTTCACACCACCTTTGATCACTGCAACAGGTACGCACACCAAGTATTCCCCAGGCGGTGGTGTGGTTCGATCAGTGCAGCTAGTTGCACTCACGCCTCGTCCGCTTTTTGGCAGCTCTCAGCTGGTTTCGATTTATGCGCACACAGCAGTTTCTTTGTGTCGTGTTCTCAGCAGCGAGTGCCACATATATATGTGGTGCGGCAGTGGCGTGCCTCTCGCAGTTTAGGCCCAGGGTAGCTCCGTAGCATGCTGCACACCACGCGTCAACGCGTTGGGTATGCAGAAAACCTACAGCAGCAGCGCATCATTGACATTTAGGCACCTCGCCGGCTTGATCATGATTGTGGAACAAGCGTCAATAGTCAACCATTGCAGACCGGGCAGACTACAGCTGCTGCTGCCGCATCGACACCTGTCTGCTGACGACCCTCGAAGCTTGAAGCTGGTGTCGCTTGTCGAGTGTGCAGCTAGAACGCAGACGCCTTGCACAACAACAGCAGTTGTTCAGGCGGCGCTCCGGTCTTTTGTTCGGGCAATACGGGTTGGATTTCGCGCCCAGTGTTCGGTGTATAACGTGTGATCCCTATGATATGATATCATATCGTCGATAGATTCGTCTATTCTCTCTTTCCGGCTGCTGACTGCTTGCGAAGCGTCTTCGAGAGACCCGCCCGCGCGACGTGGACCTGGAACTGTGCAACGCAGCTACCGTCTACGATGAGCATTCTAGTCTATTAATAGAGATGCGTCTCACCCCTAACTCCGTCTACGTGGATGTATGCTCGTCGTCGAGACTATTAATAGAAGAGGGGTGTAAAAGGTGTACCAGATATTGTGGTGTATTCGTGCTCGTCCACTTGACTTTAAAACTTGCTATTATTATTAATATTTACTTTCAAGTAGCGACCAATTTTGGATAATTAATTCGAGTAAAAAGTAAAAATGGAAGGCCTTTTATTAATCGCTCATGTTGTCGTGCGCCGTAAAATTACCTCACAGCGACCTGGTCCCACCCAGACCTGAGCCTTCCAAACAGTAGGCCCTGGGTGCCGGCACGGTCTGATACTCGGCCATGAATTTCCCCCCAGTGTAAACTTCCCCGCCCCCCCTCTCTCCCTCCCTCCCCCCCGGCTCCCTCCCGCCCTTCCTCGCATCTATCCGAACAACCTCACTTCTCCAACAGACGCGTCGGACCTGTCTACTTTGGAGCCAAGCCTCGCGTCGAGCCAGGCCACTTCAAGCCAAGCCAAGCCCCAGGGCCAAGTCGCGTGAAGTCAAGCCAAACCAACCACTCCCAAGACATGTTCGGGGGACATGGACGCGGGGGCAGGAGCTCGACGGAGCGCATGACGCACCGCGTGGCCGCCATCGCGGTTCAGAGGGTAACCCGCGGATTCCTTGGCCGCAGGTAGGAACCAACACTATTTCGTAATATATAAACAAGGGCTCCGCATGGGTGCCTGCCGGCACCCATGCTCCGGATAGGAAAATTTACCTCAGTGCCTAAAGTCAAGTGATCATTATATAATATGTGTAAGCAAGTTAACATAAGTACACCATTCGATCTTGTTGCGAACGGGATGAGGCCAATGCCAAGTGGTGCAGGGAAAAGGCAATGCCGAGTGCCAGTTCTCAGTTTTTGTATCTGTCTCACTCGAATTATAGACCACTTTTTATAGCAATTTTTTGGGACGTTATTAGACCTATGCCAATGGGAAAGCGAAGTATCAATACAATGTTTGAATTTCAAGATACCCTCTAAAATAGTTTAGAACACGCTTCCTACGGGCAGGTTTAGAAAAAAAAAAGTTCCTCAGACCTATGCCAATGGAAACGCGAAGTTCAAAAGTTTTTTTTCAAATATACTTCGTATTGCTTTAAAAAACAGCCGAAAAAAATCACGTACGGCCGCTGTGGGAAAAAAAGAGAAAGATGTTTGTTTTTTTCTTTTTTTTCCCCCAACGGCTGCAGGCGGCGCAATTTGCGTTTTTCTGGTTGCCAATTGTCAACACGGTGATCGAAACCAGCTCGTGCGACGATCGACGCTCGATCTCGACATAGACTCAGCCCACGGCCAACCCGCTCGATATCTGGCAAGGCCAACGAATATAGATGACGGCCTGGAAGATATCAGGTGGATCCATGGTCTAGGGGGCGAGAGCTTGCCGGCGGCGTCCTACGGTATCCTCCCAAACCTGAAAAGAAGACTGTTTTTTGCCATTCGAGACGGATGGAGAAGTGTTGTCTTCTGTTTTGTGCAAACCAGCGGCCAAATGTTTTTTCATCATGCGCCTGATCAGCTCCCGCCACAGGACACCGGCCATGGTGTGAAGACGGTGACCCTAGGGTGGGTCGGAGCCCCTAACGAGCGCACTCAGTTCAGAATTCATGACGCAATCGTTGGTTTTGTTGATCGATGTCTGTCGAGGACTCGGAATCTCGCCGCTTCGAACCAAAGATCGGCCTGAGTTTTTGTCAAGCCGATGTTGGCCCAACATCGGCCCCAGATTTGCTTTTTTCGGGGTTTTCCAAAAGTTAGGAACTTTTTTCTTTTTTTACGTGGCCCATACTCGTAGGAAGCGTGATCTGAAGTTTTTTGGCGGGTATCTTTGAAATTCAAACTTTTTATTGAAACTTCGCTGTCCCATTGGCATAGGTCTAACTTTTGGAAAAGCCCGAAAAAAGCAAATCTGGGGCCGATGTTGGGCCAACATCGGCTTGAGAAAAACTCAGGCCGATCTGTAAATATGGGCCACGAAATAATGATCGATAATTTGGAGCCCAGATGCTGCTGGCGGGCGCAGAAATCAGCTCAGTTCTGAGAGGTCTCTCTTATATACTTTCAGAACTGAGATTATGTTGATTATGTTGTTTACGATAGTAGTATTGCTGCCCTTTTTCTGCCCAGTTGCCAAGTACCCGATACCCACACCGATATCACACCCCTATGTATACGGCGAGCTGTACCTACTTCCAACAGCGCTTGTGCAGAAGAGAGGGTCTCTCCCGCACACGAAAGCGATGGCAGCAGCATCACAACATGCAAAATGGCAGCAACCGCAGCAGCAGCAGCAGGAGTAGTAGCAGGCATCAATGCTGCTGCGGTCGGTTGCTGCAGCTGCTGCTGTGCAGACCCAGCCCCAAGACCAGCAGCAGCACAGCAGCAGCACAACAGCAGCAGCGGTACGTACGTCATCGCAGAAGACAACAACTTGCAGTAATACGCCCAAATTACTGGGAGAACAGAGGACGCGTACTGTATGCGCATTGTCGCACTCAATCCTGAGAACAGGCAGTAATCGAGGTACTGCGGGTTTGCGCCGTATCGAACACCTGAAAACTGATACCAGGTACCTGATATCGATCGGCCGTACAGAACAACCGCAAAGTACTGCCGACATGGGCAGTATTCTCATAGCGTGAATACCGACGTGTAGCACACGCAGCAGTATATACGTACAGCAGCACAAAACTCCGGCATACTGCGAGTACTTGCAGTCTGAGCAAGCAGTCTCCAACCCTCGATTCCCTCCAGTCGTGCTCGCCGAAACAACTGGACGCGTTTTTCAACAGGAAATGGTACCCAGCCGAACATCATATATTATAACGAAGGATCGTATCTTTAAAGCGGGCCCACTATCTCCCATTTACTAGTCAATAAATACCTCGCATCTGGACTGGATATAATTATTTTCTCGAAGTGAAAAACGTCTGCTGGGTGTGATATCCTCCGATGCGATTGGTCGGTTTTTCTTATCGAACTCACAGCACCCGGCCGACTTGCCAACAACCTTTGTTCAATTCGACCGGCGAAAACAAAGCTTTGTACGTACGAGTATATATTCGAAGTAGAACACCTCTGAACTACTACAGTTGTACTGCTGCTGCTGTAGTTATGTCAGTACTGGTATTCCAATGCTCCTCACTCAGCAGTAGTGGAAAATTCGAGCATGCACGGCCACCTGTACGATACCCTCCGATGTGATTGGTTGTTCTTTCTTATCGAACTATGGGTCATTTATATCGGAGAGTTTTTTTTCCAAATTTTCGACTTTTTTTTCGCGCAATTTTTTTATCTTCCATATTTTCCTGTTTTTTTTCCCCCAAATATTGGAATGTTAACGAACTTGATATTTTTGGTTCTGGAGAATTAAACGAATAGTGACAGAAAGCCTCCGTATATCGATACATATCTCCAATTACTTCCAAACTTTGGAAATTAACAGACAAATCGGAAAAATGGGAACGAAGCCTAAAATGAGAACCAAGCCGTATCTCCAGAACCATGTGGTGTATCAGAGAACCAAAATGATCCTGCGAAACCCCTTGGCCAGCCCTGTGAGAGGAGCTCGTCAGAACGGTCATGCTCCATCTCGTGCCTTCGGGTGGGCGCAAAAAGCGATATACGCTGGCTCTATTGTGATTTCTCTAGATGCTGACTACCGCGGCGATGCCGAGGACTTCCAGCCTGAGCGACAGCTCAGTCGAAGGCTGCTGTACAGCCCCACAGGACTGTCAACTTTTTTTCTTGGAGTTGTACACAATTGGTTTGCTTTCTAAAAAAAACCGTCCGTTCCCATTTTTTGTTTCGTTCCCATTTTCCCGTTTTGTCTGTTAATTGTGGAAAAAACGCTCTCCGATAAGAATGAACCCAACAACACTCGGCCGAATTCATACTCCCCAGCAACCTCCATTCCATTCTACCGGCGAAAACAGAAGACGTGCCGAGTTATCAAAATATTATTAAAAAAACACCAACAAAGCCATCACCGGGATATGCAACGATATGGTACCAAGAACGGCGCGATACCCCGAGAAGGCGCGTGTAGTCATCCGGCGAAGAGAGGGGGGCAGCGGAAGGCAGCCACCGAGAAAGGCAGGACCGAGGGGTTCGAACAGGCCGATGGCGGCGGCCCGCAAAGCAAGGCAGTCGGTAGAAAGCGGTAGCATCAGCAAGACCGAGAGATCGAACCTCGGAGAGAAAAAAATCTATAATATAAAGCCTGTCACAAGAAGCTCTTCGCGGGGCAACAACACCTAAACAAATTTCAAGGACCACAGAAAATAGAACGTCCGTGTCTCCTCTCCCAAGCAAATATCCCTCATGTTCGGGGTAGCCGCGCTCGTCGGTGGCGCGAGACTCCGAGACGCGCGCTCGGGAGAACACCCGTCGGAGGCCGGCTCTTGCGACCCTCGAGGAAAGCGGTCGAAAAAGCAAGCACGAAGGCAGGGAAGCGAAGGCGTCCGGAGTCCCAGACAAGGTTGAAGATAAAATCGGAATTTTAAGGTTCGCTCACAGCGGCCGAGATTAATTGTATCTATATCTATATATTTATATGTTTCCACTCCTGTTACGCAGTACGGGAGGAACACGGGGAGGGGTGCTCGACACGAAGTATAAGTCCAAACGACACCACACTCGCTGCTAAAAACGTCACACAGCGAGAAACATCCCTGTAAGGAAAGGTGGGTTTTCCCGGCCGAAAATCACGAAAACGATTTTTCATTCGTTTTTTACGTTCGTACATATTTTCTTTGTTTTTATTATTACGGGGGACCATAGTTAATAGGACCTATGGTATACATAAAAACCTATATATTTAACCATTTTTACTAACAAAATTTGGTCCTATTAACTATTTAACCATTTTTACTAACAAAATTTGGTCCTATTAACTATGGTCCCCCGTAATGGTATGCCTAAGGAAAGGTGGGTTTTCCCCGCCGAGATTCACAAGAACGAATTTTCCTTCGTTTTTTATATGTTTTCTTCGTTTTAATAGTGTATGCCTCCTGGTCTTCCTTGTATTTTTATTTTATTTTAGTTTAGTTTAGTTTAGTTTAGTTTATCCTCCGGCGAATTGGTAAGAATAAAGCTTGAGCTCACCACCCTTCGACGTTCCAGTTTCGTGCCGTGTGTCAATTTAACCCTTTTAGGACCGCAGTCCCGTTTCGGGGACAAACTACTTGAAATTTGAGTGGGTTGTCTCCAAAACGGGACTGCGGTTCTAAGAGGGTTAACTTTTAGTCAAGTCTCAAAGGGATCAAGAGGAGTAAACCTGCGCCCCGCAGAGCGGCCATCCCCTCTATCGTACAAACACTCAAGGTTCCCTTTAATACGGATGTCGTTGGCCTGAAATCCCGGCGGAGGGGGGGGGGGGGGGGGGGGGTCGCAAGTTGAAATTGGGGCAAGCAGCATCATCGTCAGTCATATGCTTATTTACTCCGAGTACTGCTGCTGTATCCTGCTGCGTGACAGGACGAGGTTCGACGACATGTGCTGTACTTTAAAATTGTACTGCTGTCGTGTACTGATGAACACTGCACACACACATAATTATACGAACACTGCTGCTGTACTGCTGCTGCTGCTGCTGCTGCTGCTTTTCTATTACGGGGGACCATAGTAAATAGGACCAAATAGTGTCAGTAAAAATAGGGGAATATGAAGGTTTTTGTAGTCACCGTATGTCCTATATACTTAATATGGTCTCCCGCAGTAGTGCGCACCGTGGCTGCGCGGTTGCTTTTGAAATACCGAGGAAGTAAGTGTGAGTTCGTACGAATCGTCGTCCCCCCCCTGCGCAGCATCCAATTAATTGCACCTTTTTCGGCCTTTCTCGAGGTTGTGTATGTGTTCGTTCCTCCTCCCTAGGTCGACAGGAATCACGGCCCGCACACGCACACACACTCACACAAAAAAAAGCGCTGTCCGCGGTCGTGACAAAAGGGAGAGCTTGATGAACGACTGCTGCTGTGCCGTGGCTGCCTCTGTAGAGAGCTCGAGGGACGGTGTGATCAGGCACGATACAGCAGCAGCCAGCACCAGACACAAATATTTTCAAATGTCTTGTGTGTACCCCGACCTTCGCGTGTCGATCTGCTGTTTCAGTGTACGAAGTGGTACAAGTGTTATCGTCTCGTCGACCCTGGTAGTATCCAGGGGAGTCCCCGGCCAGTAGTCAATCGCTAGGGAAATAATTGGAGAACGCGCGAACGGTTCACGCAGCTTGCAAAGCTGAGTATCGATCGATCTGCCGATCGGTTGAACTCTCAGCTGACGTAATTTTTTAGATTTTTATTAAATGTGGGCTCTCCATTGTCCTGCTTGGCTCTATTAATAGCAGGTCGGAATGAACCCCCGTAGTTTTTTTTGCCAGAACTCGAGACTTCGAAGGCCCAGAGCACGCGCCACGGACCTCGGCCGGGGCTCGCATTTTGCGCCGTGGTGTACACGCTTGCTCCCTGTGTGCCATGGGGCCTAGAGTGTGAGAGAAGATCCGCGGCCGGACGAGAAACGTAAAGTATTCCGGAAAAAAAGGCAATTTGGTACAAATTACTATAATACTTCGCGAAGTATGTACTGGTATATTTTTTCATTCCTCAGAGATCCAGGAAAGAACCTTGGCGCCCACAGAGCATCCACCCAACCTTGTTTTTTGTTGTTGTTTTTTTTTGTCCCCAGGAATAGCAGAGGAAACTTACTGCTGTACTGCTGTACCTTGTACGCCCCCGTCAGGGGCTGACGAAAAAAAAAAGAGAGAAAACCAAGCCACACTCGCCACAATCTCGGAATTAACAGCAAACTACCGAATATAGCGGGTTAGGGTTTTTTTTTTTGTCAGATACCGGTAAGACATACAATATGTTTTTTTCGGGTTTTTTTTACTTGATTTTATGTAGTATATTTACACCCCCGTGTCTGGGACTCCAAAAAAGGAAAGTGGGGTGTCGATTATTTTATTCGTTCGTATACCCTTAGCCCCGGAGACCACGCGTCTACGTAATTTGTTTGGTTGTACGAGTACGTACAGTTAGTACTGTAGCTCCCGGGGACCAAGGAGCGGGAAAAACCTGCGCCCGCAATGCGAACGGCCATCCAGCTCCAAGCGTTGTTGCTTGCTTACATATTACGGGGGACCATATTAAATAGGACCTACGTTACACTCAAAAACCTATACATTCACCTATTTTTTCTCACAATCTTCGGTCCTATTTACTATGTCCCCCCGCGATAGTAGTCCCCAAGGATCAAGAAGGGACCCTGCGCGTAAAGAGCATTTCATCCTGTTGTTGCTATTGCCGTTGTTCGTATCCCTCAGAAACCAGCGAGGAAACCTGCACCCACAGAGCACCCATCGAGTTTTTCTCGTACTTTTTAATCCCGTGGGGATCAAGGATAGAACTTGCGCTGTTATTTACCTGGTATAATTTTATCGCTTTTCGAGCTCGACTCTTATCGTAGCAGATTTCGGTTCTCCTCGGCTGCTTTCTAGACAAGCCGTGGTCACAGGTGTCCCCCCTGCCTTCTTTCCTCCGGTACTTTAAATCAAAGCCTTGATTGTGTTATTGCACACAGGGTTCATATTTTTTTTTCCCGATGACTGCGGCTCATCAGACAAGCCCTCACGAGCACGCCTACTGCCATAAACACGAACATCAGTAAATGTACCTCCTCTCTCTCCCTCTCCTTCCCTCCCTCCCTCCCTCTCTGGACAGGCGTGCTGGCCACAGGCGTGCTGGCTGCAGGCGCCCCGCGCCCTGCGGGTACGCCCAGAACCAATGCCATGCCCCCCCCCCCAACCACTTCCGCCCAATTGGGTACGGCCCAGGCAGGGGTGCTCACGGCCACGCTCACGGTGGGAGGGGGGGGGGGTACGGCCACGCTCCCGGTGGGAGGGGGGGGAGTCATGGCTACGGACATGGGGGTGGGCGGGGGGGGGGGCATGGAGGAAGAGGAGGGCACCACTAAACGAGGTGGGGAATTATCATGTGCCGGGAGGGGTGAACACTTCGTAAGATGTGTGTGTTTTTCGCGTTGTGCTAGCTTCTGCTCCAAAGCTTGCGATTAGACTTGCGGCTATGCCGGCCTGGGATTTAGGGTTGCCTGTAGGCCCGCTGCCCGGCCCTGCTTTTCTTTTCATGATATATTAGCGGCATACCAAGATGCAATTAGACTCCCGGAGAAAATATTTTCCTGGTGCTACAAAGTTGCTACATTGGTTTTGACGTTTTCGCCGACAGAAAACGCGTACCAAAACGTGAAGCAAGCAGCAGTCCATCGTCCTTCCGCCCATCAGATCGGACGATAGCGCCGCCCTCCTTTTTTTTTTCTTCTTTTTTTTTGTCGCTTCCACACCCTTACCGGCTCCGGCGCCCCGTGAAAATGCTGTACTTCAAGGGTGCAATTGCAGCAGTATGGTATGTACTCCTGGGTACCCTGGTGCCAAACCTTGGCATGTATGTGCCATACCCGGGTAGATACCCATCTACATTTTGAGTAGATATCCGAGTTCATATTGAGTAGATACCCGGGTATACACCAGGGTACATTCAGAGTACATACCCTGGTGGGCCCCGACGCCCCGACCGACCCCGGCGTCCCTGTGAAAATGTTGGAGTTCAAGGGTGTTATAACAATAGTATGGTTTGTACTCTGGGGTACCCGGGTACCAAATCTAGTCATGCGCCATACCCGGGTAGATACCCGGGTACATCTTGAGGTGATAGCCGGGTGCATACCCGGGTATGTACCAGGGTACATCACGCCTACTAGCAGCAGGCCCCGACGCCTTCACCGGCCCCGGCACCCCTGTAAAAATGTTTCATCTGAAAAATGTATATAGTCGGATATGATACACACTCGGGGTTACCCGGGTGCCAAACCGGGCTATGTGTCGTGTCATACCCGGGTAGATACCCGGGTATCTTGATATACCCTAGTGAACACATGCTTGTGACATTTATACACAGCTTGTATACGTTCCTGGTATTGTTTTGTTGACAAGTTGTTGAGGGTTGATAGGCCATACTGCCACGGGGGACCATAGTATATACTTAGGACCAAACAATGTTAGGGTCGTTTTTAACGGCACGTATTTGGCAAAAAAACTTGCCAAAAATGGCAAGTTTTTGGAAGTTTGGATTTTTGCCAAAAATAGCAAGTTTTTTGCCAAGCTTTTTGATTGATATTCCCCAAGCCCTTCGTTGGCAAGTTTTTGGAAATTTAGACTTGCTGTTTCGTTTGGCAAGTTTTTAGCAAGACTTGAAAGCCCAAATTTCCACAAACTTGCTGTTTTTGGCAAGTTTTCACCGTGTTCGTTAAAAACGACACTTCGTAAAAGTAGCGAAATGGTTAGGTTTTTGTGTGTACCGTAGGTCCTGTTTAATATGGCCCCCCGTAATAATAGCCCGTACGTAGTGCCGTTTTGTTTACGTGCTGGCGGTGAAGGTATCCTTCTGCGCTTGCTAGTTCTTCCAGCCGGATGATTGCGAACCTGTTACGACCACGGGCTATCAATGTTCAGGGGGAAAAAAAAAATGCTTGTGACGCGAGAACATCCATAAATCACCATCATCCGTTCTTTCCGGCAGTTGTCTGGTTGGTGAGGTACCAGGTATGTGCTTTTTGTGTATCGAGTAAGTTTGGGCATTCATCGCACTACATTTTTTTTTTTTTTACGATTTCAGTTGCCGCCATGCCTTGTAGTCTGTCTGTCTGTCTGTTGGCCTGTCTGTCAATACGGTCTCGCGAACGAGAGGGTTTCAGTTCCACCTTGGGGCCGCGGAAGAGGGAGACGCTAGTTCTCGCGGCGCGTTGAGTCGTGGCCATCGCGTGCCGAACATGGCCGAGAATTCCGAAGCGGGCCTGATCGCATCTCTTTCGTGCAGCACAAGGCAGGGAGTTGATGCTACCCGCGCGTCATACGAGCCCGTGAATCATCGGAGAGTCCGACATGAAAGGGAGAGCCCGACATGAAAAGCACCATCCCCTCGTCTAGACTGGACTATAACGTGGCAGCCCGCGTTATAACCCATTTAGAACCCCAGTCCCGTTTTGGGGACAAACTACATACTGTTTGAGTAATTTGTCCGTACCTATGGGAGTGCGGTGTTTCTAAGGGTTAAGTGTCGCGTGACCAGATGTATTTTTTTGTTGTTGTAACCGTCAGTTTTTCATTCCGCATGCCTTCCCCTCTCTTTTCAAACTCCCTTCGGGACTCCGAGTATAGCGACTAATACGTACGTGTAGATCAACGAGACATCTGGGGATCACACCCGTCTTACGAACAGCGTGAACGCCCAGCGGCACTGGCAGGACCATGTTGTGCCCTTGCCATGCGGCTCCTCGTATTCGGGCACCAACCATTGTACCCCCCCCCCAACCCCCCCCCCCCCCCCTATTTTATATAGGATGGGTTGGCGTCGGTTGGCAACGACACTGTAAAACATGCCGCTCACTACTTGAGCTAGACAACCAGGGTACCGTTTTTTTTTTTTTTTTTTTTTTTGGCGGTCACCCACAGCCGGTTGTCGAGTTAGATCATTTTATGCGAGGTCAAGAATCTTTACTTCGCACAATTGGGAATGGTCGCATCATGTAGTGTTCAAGGGAAGGCACCCAAGAGGCAGTTACATAGTACTCCCATTGCTGTCTCTGGAAATGCCTACTCCGGAAATTATATCAACTCATTGAAGCCGTCGTCCATATGCAAGTCCGCCTCAAAAGCGGTTCTTAGTAGGATGCAGCTCGCCCTTCATGCGACTCGCCCTCCACCTCACGGCGCTTCGCGCTTGGTGCAAGCTATGTCTGCCTGGTCGGTGAAAACCCGACATGCTCCGTCCCGGCATTGTAGGGATGCGAGGGTCTATGGTCATACGGCTACGGCCATGCATGAGATCGAGTACATCTCTCCTATCGAGTACACCCCCCCCCCCCCCCCCCCCCCCCCCCCCCCCCCCGCCAAATGACGCAGCGGCCACAATGGTTGATGTAACCGTCACTTTCGTTTCCGTCTATATCCCCCCTCCGAAGCCTCGAGAGGGGTTAACGTTGGAGATGAACGACCAAACGCACACACTCTCTCGCCAACGCACCCCACTCCTTCTACCTATTACTCCGCTAGAATGTATACCCCCCCCCACCCCCCCCCACCCCTCCCCCCCCCCCCTCCTTTGTACTTCGTTCATGCATTGTTGGGCTGGCGTCGGCTGGCGATGATGCTGTCACACACGCTTCTTGCTGCGTGAGCTAGACAACCAGGGAGCCGTTTTTTTTCTGTCGGCGGTCACGACGGCTGGCGGTCGAGATGTTTTTCATTAGTGCGGGGGGGGAAGAACCCTAGCGCCGCACAAGACGGGATTTATCGTACCCCGTAGTGTGTAGATTGCAAGCGCCCATGAAGCAGTTACATAGTACCGGGTATACTAATACCCATCGCAGTCTCTGAAAAGTGGCTACACACTATAAACAAATCAATCGACTCGAAGCTGCCATCCACATTTCAAAGTCCGCCTCACAGGAGGTTCGGGTAGCAAAAGATGCAGCCCACCCCTCATGCGACTCGCCCAACACCTCACGTTTCCGCTTCGCGCTTGGTGCAAGCAAACAATGTTTTTTACGCCTGGTGGGGGGAAAACCCGACGAACTCCGTCCCAGCAATGCATGCTAGGAATGCGAGGGTCTACGGTCATCCGACAGCGGCCATGCTTGTCTTTGAGTACACCCCCCCCCCCGCCCCCCGCTTGTTTTATTAGACGTGGTTACGAGCGTTCCAGTTAGGTTGGTCCACCGCGCCACCCCGACCACTACCGCCTTCGCCAACACCCCCGCCCCCCCCCCCCACCCCCCCCTCTTCGCCCGACTCCGGCACCATCCAATCTTGACCCCACAGGTGCTCGGCCGCCAGCGTTGGTCTATTTTTTTTTTGTGCCATCCGCAAAAAAAAAAAAAAAACAACGAAAACGAAAACGAGAAGCAAGGAAAAACAAAAAAACGATAAAAAAAAAACAAAAAAGCCGAAAGGCAACGGACGAGAAAAAACGAAATGGCACAGCGGACAAAAACGCGTGTCAAGGAACGACAAGAAACAGCGGGCGGAAAAAACCAAGCAACAAACGAAGAAACGAACGGACGTTTAGTAACATATACTCCAGCGTGAAAACAAAAAAGGACGGGCGAGAAACGAGAGGGTAGCGTAGCACGAAGCAGCAACTACAGTAGAGGAAGCTATTCGGGTACAATAGGATAAAAAAACAGAGTGCTGCATTTTTAGTGGGGGGCGGGGCGGGAAGCAGAGCGGCCCCGAGACACGGGGCTTGGGTTGGGGTTTCCCGTGGCAGCGAGGGGAGGAAAGCGGGGTTCAGGTACAGCAGAAAGGCATACGTGCGTACGTTCTGCATGGTTCTTCGGCGGAGCACGGCCTTTCCAACTGGAGCACAGCGATGCCGTGTAATATGAATTTTGTTCCTAGATGAGTGCGCCATCGGTCTAACAGTTTGGCGCGGGTTGGGTAAACAATCGGGGGGGGGGGGGGGGGGGGGGGGGGGGGTTGTATGGAAACCCTTACGCGCCAAGGTGGGAGGGGGGAGGGTGCACTCGATAGGAGATATGTGCTCGATCTCAGGCATGGCCGTAGTCGTATGACCATAGACCCTCGCGGTTGGGGTGACAATCTGGAGGGGGGGGGGGGGGGTTGTATGGAAACCCTTACGCGCCAAGGTGGGGAGGGAAAATGGGCATTTTTGTACAATATTGTGCGGACACTATATACCAATAGTGTATTGTACTATGGCGATACTGCTGCTATTATAATGTGCTGAAACAAACACTCCTTCGATATTGTGTTTGCGTACTTCGTACCTGGTACGTCGTAGCGTGGTGTTTGCAGTGGATGTGAGACCCTCCTATTTTTAGCAGTATTTTCTACGTAAATACTCTATAGGCTCCTTGGTAAAGCCGTGAGTAGTCACCAACTGGTTACTAGTCGGGCTAAAAGTCGTTTTCCGGAGGTACCGATTACCCGACATATGTTACGTGTCCATGGTGCTGGTATATTCTAGATTCATTTTTGTTTCCGTCTGTTTAGTGACCAGGGAGGATTCCAAGGAAATGAGCTCGTAATGTCAGAACATCATATAATAGGAAGGATTAGTTGTATGCGGGGTAGATATTTTGTTTCATTTTTCGGGCGCCCCCCCCCCCCCCCCCCCCCCCCTTGCTCGGTTGGTTTGGATCGCTTCACTCGTCTGACCTATCAAGCCGGCAAGTCGGCTGGCCTTCAATCAACTGGCTTCATCAGCCGACCCTCCCACTAAGTCAGTTAGTCGGCTAACTTCACCTGCCGAGCAGTTACTCGTTGCGAAATCCTGCCAACTCGCAGCTTAACCTCTTGGGCGTAGATAGGAGTAGGCTCGCACCCGCTTCAACCATTCAGAACTGCAGTCCCAAACCACTCAAATCCTATGTGCTTTGTCCCCAAACCGGGGCTGCGCTCCTAAAAAGTGGAAAACGGCTGTGCACCAAACTCTCAGAGGAAGAAATCCGCCTACTGACTGTAAGATGTGTGTCGCCCTCTGGGCTCCATACAAAGTTGTCAACGCCTCGGAACGCGTAACGTCTCGAAAACCGTTACCGCCTCGAATAGCAAAAATCGCCTCCGAAGGCAAAAGCACCACTTCCAGAAGCATCGAGGCGAGTGTTTGCGTGTATACAGAGCAGTCTTGACGTTTTATACAACCGAAGCAGAAGGTTGAAAATATATACATCAGGCATGTCGGATCCAGCGATAGAGGGCATTAAGTGTGTTCATATTCCCTCAGTCGGCAATGGTTGATGCAATGGTTGAGCAGCTCCTCCGTCAGTCAGTCAGAAATGTGTGGGCTGTACTATTTTACGGGGGGCCATAGTTAATAGGACCAAATATTGTTTGTGAGAATGGTCGAACATATAGGTTTTCATGTATACCATAGGTCCTATTAACTATGGTCCCCCGTAATATTAACCAAGTAAACCCCTATATTACCGTACGGTATACCACGGGTCCTTACGAAGACCCAACAACGGGCCTTATACTTCCGTCCATTTAGAGTGGTACGACACGTACGTCTACTGTAGTACGTACCAGGTACGTACGTGAGCTCTCACCCACTGTTGTGAACGGAACACCGAAGTCGTATTCTCCGAGGTTTGTTTTTCGGTTTTTTCCCCGCCGACAACCGACATTTGTTCTTTTTCGGTTTATTTGCGAAGCACCGACCAAAACCGACCCCACCTTTTCGCTTCTTTTCTCGGTTTTCTCCATTCTCGTTTTGTTCGGTTTTGAGCCTGCTTCAAAAAAACCCGACCGAAACCGACCGACATTTCAAAACCGACGGAGCCATTTTTCGATATCGGTTCAGACCACCACTACAGCTCTCACCCGTTTTCGCCGTTGGTCGAGCGCGGTGCCTGCAGGAGGGCGTCGCGAATGGCGGCCACCGCGCGCTTCGGCTTGAAGTTCTCGTCCCACGGGAGGGGGTTGTCCGGCTTGTAGAAGTCGTGCACCCTGCCTCACCGCCACCCGCCACCCCCATCCCGTGTGGGCAGTTGTTAAAAGACAGAAATAAAATAAACACCTGGTACATCTGTTTATATATATATACAAGGCGCTTCGCTCCGCGGGCGGCCTACGCCGCCCGCTACGCTCGCTCAGGAAGGAAAAAAGTACATCAAATTATGCGAAGAGAACAGAGGTCCACGATTGAGTTTAGTTTTTTCAAGGATCGTAATTGCAAACCGGCGACTTGATAATGCCAAGAGTCCCGCCGCCATGCTTCAGGAAAAAACAGCTCCGACGTCAGCTTGGATGCCACATATACGTTTCGCGTCGCGGATGTCGTACGTACGTACATACACCCCAGGTAGGGTACTACTGTCTGTACTTATTTTCTTCTGTTGATATGCTCTATGTCTGTACTGTATGCACGAAGAAAGCGAAAGCACAGCACGGCACAGCAGCAAAAACAATGAACATGAAACCGAAAACTCGGAAAGGAAACCCCCCCCCCGTCCCCTCTCGTGCATAAATGTTCTGCCTGATTGGAACACCTTACACCCGGTCGAAAAGAAGAAAAGAAAAAATCGCACAGAAGAGCTTCTCTCTCAGCCTCGTACGCCGCCCGCCCCTCTCGCGACGACCTCGCTACCGATTCGGTCCGGGTAAAGCTTTCATCACTCTCTGCCACAATCAGCCACGTCGCCCGCCTCGCGTGAAGCCCGGTGCTCACCGTGGCCGTCGTTCGCCAGCTCGATAACGTTGGTGTTCAAACTGCACTCGGCCCTCTTTCAACTTCAGCGTGGTCGCAAAAATAAGCACCGCTTGAATATTATATTGCCGTCCCGAACGACCTTAATACCTCGTACATACTCTATCAACAATCATAAATCGAAGCCAGACAAAGCCGGTTCATGCATCCCTCGTGTCTCGAGGCACACGCGACGCTTAGGCACGAAAGCGGCGACCGCGCTCCTTGCAACCCCCCCTCTACCCGCCAGCACCCGCTGGCACCCGCGACGGTGCTGGGTCCTCCCGCGATGCCGTGCTCGGAGAACACGCACGCACACGAAACGAAAGAAGAAGAAAGGAAGAAATGATCGAGAAAACAAAGAACTGCTGGAAAGGTCCGGCAAGTAATGAAAGGAGGCGGTTTGGAAGTGGGAGCTCTGAGAGGCCAGGGATGCACCAACCGAGCACGCTCAGGGGTTGTGATCTAAGTATGTAGTTCTATATATATATGCGTGCCAGAGGAGTATTGACGATTGACGTACCACTATGTCCGGAAATATAGTGCCCGTTCGATGTTGAAATCAGGTTCCGAACGGGTGTAATATGGTATCGGCCAGGGTGGTTAACCTTTTTAGAACCGCAGTCCCATATGTGGGGACAAACTACTTAAATTTCAAGTAGTTTGTCCCCAAAACGGGACTGCGGTTCTAAAGTCTTCCCCCATGTTTCCCGTCACGAACGAACAGCCCGTTATGCTGTGCTGGATCTGTTTACAGCACCGATCCAACCCAGAGAAGATGAGCTGGATAAAGCAACGATTGTACGGCTCCCAATCGGCAACATCAGCTATTAATATGAATAGTACTGCTGTGGATAGATCATACAGGCCATACGTATTTCTGGTCTGAAAGCTCTCTTTACGGGGGGCCATAGAAAAGCCGGTCGCCCCGGTGGTTCAAGTGGTTAACCTCGAATTCTACTTGTTTGAGTCCTGGGTTCGAGCCCCAGGTGGGTCGGACTTTGACTTTATTTGCAAAAATAAAAATAAAAAAGATTCAATTGTTGAGAGCGCCTTGCAGAGTGCGTAGGCACAATTCGATGCGAGTCGACGAGGGAAGAAAAGGCTGAAATCTTCTCGCGATAAAAATGAAGGCACCTACCGTAGCGGGAAGGGGGGAGTAGAGAGCCTGCTATGTGACCCCCGGATCTGAGTTACGAGTGGGAAGGAGAGAGAGAAGACAAATCTTCTCGCGATAAAAATGAAGGCACGTACCGTAGCGGGAAGGGGGGAGTAGAGAGCCTGCTATGTGACCCCGGATCTGAGTTACGAGTGGGAAGGAGAGAGAGAAGACTATGTGCGAAGATAATAAATGGGATGAGCAGAAAAAAAAAAAAAAAGTAAACAGGACCAAATGTTGTTATTTATAGTAAAAATAGGGAAACACATAGGTTTCTGCCTGTACCGTAGGTCCTCTTTACTATGGTCCCCCGTAAATAGATCATTAGCCGGGGCTCGACCGTTCTGTCCAAACGCTCGTGCACGTTTCCCCTCGCCAACTGAGCAAAAACTCACCAGCTGTAGCGGTCGGAGAATCCCCAGAGAGTGAAACCGTCGAACGCCTCCTCCGGCAGGCACGCCCCGAGCACGTCTCCGTAGATGTCTGACTGCGCCTTTTGCGCGTCCACGCCCTCGGGGAGCTGAGAGGTGCCGCATCGGGTGTATAGACAACAGTGTACAGTAGTATACATCATTGGCGATCGATACGACTACGGAAATATATCAATGTATGGATAACTGGGAGAGAGGTGGAATACCTCGCTTTATCTGGTTATCGTATATATTACCACGCTGTCCCCAAATATACAAATATAACGATATTTTGTACAAAAAAAAAACTGAAACGGGGACAAAAAGTGTAGGGTTGTTCCGACAATGCAGCTCGTTCGGAACATGCGACTCGTAGCCCAAATCACCTCACGTGTGGCCCGCGCTTGGTGCGAGCGAATATCTGCCTGGTCGGTGAAAAGTCGACGTGCTCCGTCCCGGCATTGTATGTTCTAGGGATACCGGGGGGATAAAGTCACGCGACTACGGACATGCATCAAGATAAGTGCACCCCCCCTCCCCCCACCCTGGTGCAATAAGCAATGCCTGCCTGGTCGGTGAAAACCCGACGTGCTCCGTCCCGGCATTGTACGGATGCGAGGGTCTATGGTCATACGACGACGGCCATGCATGGTAATGAGTACCCCCCCCCCCCCCCGACCCTCCCTCAACATGTTGACCTGGCCTTGCGCACGCGTCACCATCCGTTAGCGCGCGCGTCCAATCCACCGGCTTCACGTTTCGGCGGTTAAAATTTGAATACCGTGCACTGCATCCATCGCGTCACTGCGTAGTGGATTAAAAACAGCAATGTCACGAAAAAAATACATATATATGAACGACAGCAGTACCCGAAATAGTAAAAAAAAGGTGTATATACGGGGTAAGGGAGCAAAAACAAAAAGCATAAAATAAAAAAAGGAGAGAACGACGAGAAAGACAAATGGGAAAACCAATCCACTCCTGTCAACGTTGTCAGGGGGAACAACTACTATCATACCCCCCGTACGCCGGTATACACTACATGGTGCCTGGTGGGCAATACAAAACCCGTAGCAAAAACCCTTTGATTGAAGCGTCAAGCACAACTTGCAAAATCTGAGCTCCGGCGATAGTATCCTCGATCTCCCACACCAGCTGGCGTCTCGAATAGTATATCAAGTTTCAGAAAAGGATGAGCTTATGCTGCACATACATACGCCGTACGTCAGAACGATAAAAAAAAAAAACTGCTTCCTGGTACTATAGTTGTCGCCTGAAGGCCGAGGGAAAGAACACAACAACAACAACAACAACAACAACAACGAAAAATTCTCCCCGATTTTTCCTCCCCGTCGTGTGAGCTCCTCACCCCTGCAATGCGGACGTCCATCTCGCTGATGTTGACGGACAGCCCCAGCTTGCCGAGGCGGCGCACCTGACGGCTCACAGAGTGCGGGGTAGGGGTCCGGCGCAGCCCGGTTCCTGCCGCGTCGAAGTGCGCCTGCAGCCCCACCCCGTGTACGGGCACCCCCCTCTCCTTCATGCCTGCCCGAGGAAACCCAAGAAGGCGTTTTCGATAAGGGGGCGGGGGGGGGGGGGGGGGGGGGGGGTGTACTCGATAGGAGAGATGTACTCGATATCATGCATGGCCGTAGTCGTATGACTTGGGGAGGGGGGCAGGGGGTTATCATGAGGTGTACGGTTTCGTGCTGTGCCGGGTGGTATGGGAGCGGGCTTCCGTGGGGAAGGGGGAGGGGGGGGTAGGACAGGGCAGGACAGGGTAAGGTAGGTTAGGATACGGTAGAGTGAGCACAAGCGGGAGGACAAAACTGTGTAAGACGGATGTTGTGTTACAGAAAATTCGTACAGCAGTTTGGTGGTATGTGCGTGCAATTCGCACAAGAGCGGCGACTCCGTCGAAAGGGTGGCGACGGGGGCGAGGGCTCGGCAAGGTAGACAGACTTCCTAATTACTACAAAACCTTCTACAACTGCAAACCTAAACGTCGCACTCTGATTCCAAACGGCCCGTCTCCGAAACGTGAGAGGGGTGAAACACAGTACAGGGGATGCTCAAGGGCGAAAAACGGAAAAAAAGTTGACGAACCAGACAGGATGCAGCCTTGGTGGACACACACCGGGAAATGAAATGAAGCAGCGACGGACAACGTGCGACCACGGAGTACATAAAAGGTAGACAAACTGATGGAAGAACATCGCCCATCATTATCATCACAATCATCATCATCACAATCATCGTCATCATCATCATTATCATCTTTAAAATCATCATCTTCATCGTCATCATCATCATCATCATCATCATCATTATCATCATCATCATTAAAATCATCATCATCATCATCATCATCATCATCAATATCATCACCATCACCACCACCATTATCATCGTCATCATCGTCATCACAATCACCACCACAGCCGACCAATCAGACAGCAGCAGCAGCAGCAGCAGCGGTGGCAGGCAGTTATACACTCGGAAATTGATAGTAATTGATTGTACCCAACACGCGGGTACAAAGGCGACGAATCATATATCAGAAGCCGTGAAATGTTTTCACGCAGAGCCCACCGAGCCCACCGAGCCCCCCCCCCTACATGATCTCGTACGATAGGGCGGGTGCATATACGCCCTGACCTTCTATGATCTTGTATGATCTAGCTCAAATTTCCTGAGTTGCATCTGTACCGTACATATCCAGCACAACATACACATACGACAGCGGCAGGATAGGGTATAGACTATCTGCAGATGATCTACAGATGATGTACAGATAGATCGTCACCTGTTCGGCGTGTGGGTTATTTAGTACCCGGTACGGTTCCTGAACCGGCAACGGAACGGGTCTCGGTGTGTGGCGAAGGGAGCCACGGTTTGGGACATAGTCCCCTCGGGAAGGGGGGGGGAGGGGGGGAAATGGACGACAACAAGTGACGATCAGAGCAACCATCGTGACCACGGGCGTGATCGGGGGACGATACACAATGGTTGGTGCCCCGATTTGCCATGGTTGAATGCAAGGAGTCCTCTCCGGCACGGCTGCTGCCATGATGCTACCCCCGTAGTGATTTGGCCAGTCACACTGCTCCTAGACGTTTGGTGGTGTAACACCAGAGTTGTCGCGGTTTCGGGACGCTAACTCGGGGCCCCCGAAGGAGCGAAGGGGTTAAGTTAACGAACCCTATCCCCACCTCAGGTGGTGGAGCTTTGTGGGGTGCGTGAGAGTGTGTGGGGTGTGTGGGAGTGGGACGGGGGGCGGGTGCTACCACAGAGGTAACAATTCTACCATAAGAAGTATTATTTTTCGGTAAAAAAACTACCAGGTAATTGACTGTCGGGGCTCATAACCTATAAGACTACTACTCGGGGCGTAGATACAAGGACCGCTTGGTTTTCGTGTTGATGTACAGAAAATCAACCGACTTGAGAGCGCACACATGGCGTGGGTAGAGGAGCGAGTCAAGGCGAGTCGAAAGAAAGGGCTAGAAAGGAAGGGCCGAACTTTCTTCTCGCGGCTGAAAACGCAAGGCACGGAACGTAGTGGGGGGGGCAAGGGGGGGGGGAGGGGAGCTCGCTGTGTGACCCCGGGTCTGAGTTCCGCCTAATACGGGGGGCCACAGTAAATAGGACCTACGGTAAATACAAAAACCTATATTTTTACCTATTTTTACAAGCAATATTTGGTCCTATTTACTATAGTCCCCCACAAATAGAACCGGAGAAAGAGAGAGAGAGAAAGAGAGAGAGAGAGAGAACAGGAGGTGCGAAGACAATAACCAAGACGGGGGGAAACGAAATAAAACTGTTGGGGTGAGAGGCGTATAGCTGCTGGTATACCCCTGCAGGGCAAGCCCTCGTCGGCGAGGGAATCTCTCATGTCGTCGTCGTCGTCGTTGTTTCTCCTTAACACGAGTTGTAACTTCAAAAGCAGGCAGGCTCGCTGCTTTCTGTCAGTCACCCTTGAGCATGTCGTACATGGCGTCCGCCTTCACGGACCGCCCGTCCGGCAGCCCCGCCCCCTCCACCTTGTTATCGTTGTAGATCAGCTTGGCATTCGGATCGATCTGTGAGGGGTTTGTTTTTGTTTTGTTTGTTGGTGTCACACGCGCCACAGCGATCGATGAACACAGCAAAAATCACACGGGCAACACGAAACGCCTTCCATCAATAGTACTGAAATATATATAGTATCGATAGTTTTCACAACGCAAACCGCACAACCACAACCTAGGTTCGAATCGAAAGTATGTTTTGTCAAAACTTTTTCGTACTTTTGCCAATTTTTCTCTTCGTACGAGCACTTCTCGGCAAAAACGCCAAGTACTCGGACACGGGGAAGCCCGGGCGGACACATTGGTATAGGTCTCGGGCGCCATCCGTGCGCTCTGAAGCGCGTGGCGGGCGCTCAAAGTTTGTTTTTTTTTCCCGGCGGGAGAGGATAAGACGATTTCCCTGGTTTCAGTACGAAAATTTGAACGAAACAAAAATTCAAAACAAGAACTAAAAAAAAAAAAAAAAAAAAACAGAAGAAAATCCAGCACGCACCGGGGGTGGGGTTGGGGGGGGGGGGGGGGGGGGGAGGGGAGGGGAGGGGAGGGGAGGCGCCGCTGCGGGGCTACGTACGACAATATAGATCTACCTACGTGCGTACAGCTACGGCGAAATTTGCATCAACGGGGGGGTTGGCTACCGGGACAGCTCCGGGACAGCAGCACCCCTGCAACAACCTGAGCGAACGAACCTGGTGCGCCACTCGGAAGCAGTCGTCGACGTAGCCCGGACCCAGCTTCCTGAGGTAGACGTTGTCTTCCAGCTCCCCGCTGCAGTCAGCCCTGAAGGCCTCGTTGACAACGTCCCACGAGCCCACCCTGCCGTAGAAGTGGCCCATCGTAGTGCGGATGTGCCTGTTCAACACAACACCACCACCGTGACCGTCACCACCACCGTCACCGCCACCGCCGCCACCGTCGACACCACCACCACCACCACCGCCGCCGCCGCCATCGACACCACCGTCAGGGCAAGGGAAAGAGGAGGGAGGGGGGGCGAGGGGGGCGGGGGGGGGGGGTACTCGCTATCAGGCATGGCTGTAATCGTATGACCATTAGTTAGACCCTCGCATCCCTACAATGCCCGGGGGGGGGATTAAACTGCTTCGATCAGCTGCAGTAAGCAGAGGGGCCGTTGGGACGAAGAGGGGGGAGGGGGCGGGAGAGGAACTGTGTGTGAGAGAGAAAGAGAGCCAAACAGAGAGACAGAGACAGGCACACAGATATAATCATATACAAGGCGCTTCGCTCCGAGGGCGGCCTACGCCGCCCACTACGCTCGCTCTGGAAGAAAAAGTACATGTCGAATTACGCGAAGCGGACAGAAGGTCGATGATTGAGCATACCCTGGTATCTGGTATGTTTTTATGATTGTTGTATAGTTGCAAATTGGCGACTTCATAATGCCAAGAGTCACATGCCGTACGTACTGGTACGTACATACCCCAGGTAGGGCACTGACTTTCTTCTTTCGATATGCTGTATGATATGTACCTGGTATGTACGCACGAGAAAACACAGCATGGCACAGCGGCACAGCACAGCAGCACTGCAAAAACTATGAAAACGAAACCGAAAAATTCGGAAAGAGAAAAAATCCCCGTCCCCTCTCATGTACCATGTAATAAGTGTCTGCCCCTGGAACACCTTGCACCAACCAGTCAAAGAAGAAAAAAAAAACAAAAAAAATGAACAGCAGAGCTTCTCTCTCAGCCTCGTACGCCGCCCGCCTCTCTCTCGACCAACTCGCCACCGATTCGGTCCGTGTGAAGCTTTCCTCCCTCTCTGTCACAGTGATCCCCGTTGCCCGCCCCGCGTGAAGCCCGGTGCTCACCGTGACCCTCGTTCGCCAACTCGACGATGTCGATGGTCACAGACGGGCGTTCGTCTCTTTGTATAGTTCAGCGTGGTCGCAAAAATAAGCACCGCTTGAATGTTAGCTTACAATCCCGAATGCCCCTTATGGAATCCAACATACTCAGTCTAATTTTTCAGATGGATGCAAAACAGAGCCCATTCATGCTTCCGTTGTGTCTCGAGGCACACACGACGCCTAGCCACGTAAACCGCGACCGCCCTCCTTGCACCCCCCCCTCTACCCGCCAGCATCCGCCGACACCCGCGACGGCGCCGGGCTCGCCCGCATCACCGTGCTCCGACTACACACACACTCTCGAAAACGGAAGAAGAAAAATGGGGGAAAAAAACTGAAAGTGCGAAAGAAATTTCAACCAAACCGGTGAAAAAAAGCGAAAGAGAGCCTCCCAAACCGCTGAAAAAAACAAAATCGACGTTTTCTTTTTCCCGAGTTTTTTTTTCTATTGTTCCGGGAAAAAAAGCGTGGCATGAGAAGCAAGCACGCAAAGAAAGCAAAGAACGCGAAGAAAGCAAGGATCGTAGAAGCGACGAAAAAACGTGGGAGACTCGCTGAGCGTGAGGCAGGTGCTTATAATCAAGTGATTTTAGGAAAAGGATATTTGTAAGTATGTGTATATATATACACATTATGTTGCGCTTTAAGATTGCACTTACGGTGTTAAGGGAGGAAATGCTTGGGGTTGTGCGGTAATTAGTGCAGTAGAGGAAACTTAAATCATTGCGCCACTTCGTTTCGGGGAGGGGGGAGGCAATCTACTGGAATTGAAATTATTGTGAGGTTATTTTTGCGGTAACTACAACTGAAGAACGCACCTGACACATGGGTTTGGGATATATATATATATTTATATATATATATATATATATATATATATATATTTAATATTAAAACCTTTACTTTCCAGATTGAACCGTGGTCACAGGTGTCGCCCCTTCTCCCCCCCCCCCCGGTACGTGCCTCCATTTTTTATCGCGCATAGGGTTCAGCATTCCCACTGCCCGTCGATTTTCACCGAATGTTTGGCTAACTCACGCTCTTCTCGCTATATATGTCCCTACGAGTATGTTAACTCGCTGATAGTTGAACCCACGAAATCGATTTTAGTATGCGCGAGGACACCCTAACCTACCAAGCCACCGGGAACGCCTACTTGGAATTGGCTTCGGATCGCTATTGCAGTACGTGTACTGCTGCGTTCAGCACACTGTAGTAAAAAGGGGCAGATCCTTCGCAACTAACCCCTCTTTTTGTACCCAAGCTTGATGGAACTATGACGGGGGACCATAGTAAATAGGACCGAATATTGTTGGTAAAAGCAGGGAAATAGATAGGTTATTGTGTATACCGTAGGTCCAATTTAATATGGTACCACGAGAGTCTTCGCGCGATAAAAATGCTAGGCGCAAACCGGAGGCGGGGGAGGGGAGGGAGAAGAGGCTGCTGTGTGACTCTGGATCCGAGTTACGACTATTACGGGGGGATACAGTAAATAGGACCAAATATCGTCAGTAAAAATAGGCAAATATAGTAGTTTTTGTGTGTACCATAGGTCCTATTTACTATGGCTCCCCCTGATAAGAGGGAGAGAGAAACGAAGGGCGAAGGTAGTAAATGGGAGGGGGAAAAAGAAGAGTGCTTGCAACATCACGTACCTGGTACCAGGTATGTATTACGGGGGGCTATATAGTAAATAGGACCAAATGTTGTCAGTAAAAATGGCGAAATATATAGTTTTTTGTACGTACAGTAGGTCCTATTTAATATGGTCCCTGGTAGCAGTAAAAAATACGAAAAAAAACGAGTTCAGAAAGAAGCGTACCGTACGTACACAGCAGCTCCGGCGCTGCTGGCGTAGTCTCGTAGGGGGTGATACATTTGTTTGGTACTTCCCGGGGCTACACAGCAAGGAGTTTCTCAACACGCCCGAAGCATGGTGGACCTTTTGCTGCTTCCCGCGGTGGCTCTCCACACGTACGCAGGCGGTTCCGCGCTTCTCCTTCTTCAAGCATTATGGTGATGACTTCTACCTTAGTCCCACAAGGATTCATGAACCCGATGCCGGTCTTCTGGGATCGAGAACCATGGGTTACGGCATCGTAAGCGCGACGCGCGGGCAGGTGAAAACAGAAAATAGTCCCACCGTTACAGGCTTGGGCGCATTAGTCTTGGGGTTTCGTAGGGGGTCTTTTCGGGGGGCATCTGGGGGGGTTGGGGGGGGGGGGGGCGTCTCGGGTACACATTCCCGCTTTCCCTCTCCTCGCCTATAGAGCGCCTCACGCAGCCGGGAAGCGGACATCTCCTCGGCGAACTCCGGGGTCGTGACGTGCCAGCACAGAGTGTGGCCCTTCACGGCCATGCCTTTGTCGCCGGCCCAGTCCACGATCTTGTCGCACGGACGGAAATCGTACACCCCCTGCGAGGTGTTCGAGGTTGTGGATGGAGGGGGGCGGGGGGGGGATAGGGGTGTACTCGGGTCATGCATGGCCGTTCGTAGTCGTATGACCATGGTAGACCTCGCATCGTTACAACGCCGGGACGGAGCACTTCGGGTTTTCATCGGCCAGACTGACATCGTTTGCACGAAGCGTGACGCGGAGGGGGAGCGGATACTCGCTTGTTGCTTGCCTTGGTCATTTGACCATCGACCACGTATCCCTTTCTAGACGGAACACCGTTCCTACTCCTAATAGAGGCACCTCAGTCAGTTGGGCGCTCACTACGATTTTTCCGTATAATACATAAAAAAAAACGTTTCGTTTACCTTGCATATCCTTTTCCTGTTCATCGTGTATTGTGGCCACCATCTATCTCCCAGGGTAGCGATCGTTTCCTCGCTATTATCTCCGCAGTGCGCTAAACGTCTCCATGTCACATTCGGAGCGTATATGGCCCACTCTTACCCCACCAAATAAGGGTATAAAGGGGTTGAATTATTACTTGCTTGACACCTTGTATTGTTCAGGAGAAGACATAGAAGCGGCAGAGGCGAAGCGTCAGATAGACTTGGCCGTACAATGTAAACCAGAGCACATGGACTCCAGACCCCCCCCACAAGACCCCCCCAGTTCCCCTCCGGCTATTCATACAGCAGTGTGTGTTTCCTGCTTTTGCGCTGTTCTTGGTTTTCCACTTCAGAGACTTAATACCAGGGCATCCCTCTATGCCGGGTTTACGCTACGTGTATGCGCTGTCGGAAACTTCTGAAAAACTCCGCACCTCGTCTCCCCCAACGAGCAGAGGCTTCCACTTCATGTGGTGTTCCACCACGACGCTGTTGAACTCTGCGGGTTCGAAGGAGATCGGACACAAAAAGAAGAGGAGGAGGAACACAAGAGCAACCGACATCTTTGAGTGAGGCCCCGGTGCTGGGGCGAGGCTTCTCTTCGCCCGGCCTGAATGAGAGGCACAGCACAAACCAACCAGCAACCAAGACGATTTGCGGGCGAATAAATTTACAACCAAAATAACTACTTTGTACTCGCTCGTATTGTAATGCGTAGAAAATGCCGAGTTGCACGTAGACTCGAGTCGGCGGGGGGGGGAAAACACACCGCGGACAGGTCACGATCTAGACCATCTACCCGCAGATCCTGACCTGCCGTCATGACACGCTGTGCAGCACCTGCATGAAGTACATAACCAACCCCGGGAAACAACACGCCCTAGAAAATGCAGGTTATATACGGCCCCCGCCCGGCAACACGAGCTAGATCGCACAGATCATACAGATCAGCAATCTATCTGCACTGAAGCATCTACTGCGGTAGATCATGAAGTGGGAACTGCTGATCTGTAGATCATCTGTAGATTATGCAGATCATCAATCTATCTACACTGAAGCATCTACTACTGTAGATCATGAAGTGGGAGCTGCTGGTCTGTAGATCATCTGTACCATCATACAGATCAGCAATATATCTGCACTGAAGCATCTACTACTGTAGATCATGAAGTGGGAACTGCCGATCTGTAGATGATCTGTCAAGAGATGTGGAGAATTTCACACGCCAAACAACTACTATCCCGCTGGTTTTGATTTTTTTGGGGCTTTCAAGGTGACAGTAAGGGTTGGGTTTTAGCACCGCAGTCCCATTTTTGGGGACAAACCAGCCTAATTCCAAGTAGCTTGTCCCCAACACGGGACTGCAGTCCTAAAAGGGTTGACTCCAAATGATGCGGAACAACACTGAAACCAGAAGAGACTACGAGTGTTGTGGGGTTTCACCTCTGGTCCCTGCGGTACATTCTCCGAGTATACAGCAGTTAGTGCAGTAGTACTCGGTACATCTCGTAGCCAGTGTCGTGAACCGAAAACGAAAACACTTTTTCGGTTGGTTGTGGCCGACAGAAAACCGACTATTTTTGGGTCGGCTTTTCCGGCTGCCAAAAACCGACCGAAACCGGAATCTGACTTCGTTTTTTTTCTTGGCTGGGTTTTCATTTCCTTGTCCCCTACACCGATAACGCCTGCCAAGTATGATGAGGGTACGATTGCTACAAACCATAACGCCGCAACAAGGGAGAGGGGATACTATAACATCACGTCTACATATATGGACGGAAAGTCCGAAACACCGACCGAAACCAGACCCTCACTTTCGACGAAAACAAAAAACAAAAAACAAAAACCGGCCCACAGCCAGTTTCCGAGTCGGTTCACAATCTTGGTACCAACACACATGCACACCGAATCCTAGTCCTTCGAAACCTCGGCATTTCGGCTGTGGTTTAGGCGAGGAACCACCCGAGAAACCGACCGATAAGTGTTCCGTTTCGGTTTCGATTTAGGTTCTTTTCTGTTGTGTTAAAAAATTCCGACCAAAACCGACCGACATTTCGACTAAAAAAACGAGTGTTTTTTTATTTTCTGGTACACGACACTGCTGACAGCTGACGTACGTTTTCTTTTTTCAATGTACACGACCCTCCATGATTTCCACGTCTGCACTACGTACAGCACCCGCAGCAGCACTGTTGTCATGCTGCTGTACATAATCGCGTTTACAGCTTTTCTTGTAGGTATACGTGTACATACCTGTTGCCGGTACTATCTGTATGCAAGTAGCGGATATTTATGTTAGCGTCATCATGAGGGTACTCTGCACTGCTGCACCACTGCTGTACTTGTATACAGTACTCGAAGATACACGAAGCCCGTGGGAATCAACAATGGGGCCTCGAGCACTTTCCTCAATACCAACGAATACTGTTGTAGCTGCCGCGCGCTGCTGTGCGCCATGATATGAGGGCACAACCTGCATGTAGACAAGAGACATAACTTCATTACTGCTGCACAACAACTGTTCTTATACTCGTATCGTTCACGGTCTGGCCTATGACACCTACAGCCTACAGCAGTACATAAGCAGTACTTTTTATGCCTGACTGAGTGAGCGAGCTTTCAACGTACACGAGTCCGCCGGCCGCTACAGGCAATACTGCAACACGTTCCCATTACCGCGTATCCGACGTGTGCCAGACAGCAAGGGTGTTGTACAGGATTGCAGCTACAACAAAGGGATATGATGCGCGTCCACCCGTGCTCTGTGCTGCTCTGTACGCTGTGCCAGGGCTTCCGGCTGTGTTCGTACCTCTGTTGAGAATCGAGCTGTAAGGATCGTAGTGCGCGTTCAGGTAGTCCGGCATTATTGCCGCCCCTACATGTACAACTCCATTTTTCTTTGAGCTGCAAAATGCCGCCGCCTCTCGTAGGCTGCCCTTTTCGACCGCGTGCTCCTGCATGCTCTCGTAAGCTGGTTGAGCTATGTACTGCTGGCTGGCATGCAGCACAGAAGGGTGGGTTGCGGCGTGATTTATTTTTAAAAGAAGGTTTTCCACATTTATAGAGGCGTTAGTATCATGCATCATGTTTTTTTTTCGGCACCAAGCACCAAGCTCACTCCACCGCGCAGAGCGAGCAGAGATCAATCAAGGATGGCGTACAGGGGGCTACGGACAAGGCTCTTGGGTGTCGTCGTCGGAGCGGCGACGGTGGAGGGGATGTCTCTCGTAGGCAGGAGCAGCTGCTTGAGGGTGATGTCCACCTCTTCCTCTCTCCGAATGATGGCGACAGGCTCTGTGGTAGACGCGGATAGGTATGCGGAATTCATCAAGGATAAGGTACGATGCTCTTGGTGTCCGCTCTGCTGTTGCTGCACCATTGCCACAGGAGACCGCGCTGTTTGCCTGGCGTGCAGTCAGTGTAGGGAGGGATGCGGGGGCTGGACACGATACTAATGTAGCACACAAGTTGTGCGCTGCCGCTCACCTGGTATAGTAGGTTGCAACGCCTCTAGTTTTTGCACGGAATGCTGCAAAATATACGCACCTCAGTAACGTGGGTGCTGCTCACTTCTCACGCGCGTGCCTTCTGCTTGAGCATGAGCTGGCCACGCACGTTGTAGGTTAGCCCGATAAAATACTGATTGAGCACCAGGTATGTACCTAGTAGTGCTGATTACTCCTCCCGAGATGAATGCTGTGTCGCCTTAGTCTGAGGAGACTCGGTGTGCCCACACGGTAGCGGGTTCATCCGCCGTGGGGTACACCAGCTGTGCATCGCAAGGCATCGCCCATCTCTTACGTAAAAACTACAGTAAGTGGACCTGCTCGTTTGACACATACTTGCCCGACCGAGTACGTTGCAGCAGCGGGGATATCGTACCCAGACAGTACCGAGTAGGTGGTGCGTTGCTTAGCTGTTAGGTGTCCTGGCCGCTCTCGAACGGGTACTCGTGTTTGTATACATAGTACATAATTATATCATTGTGCATTGCGAGAACTTGGAGCTCCAGAGTTACATTCTGGTGCTGTTGCCGTGCGTTCTGCACTCAATTTGTATTTGTTTGAACGTGGCCCGTATACGTACGTTGAGAGAGCCGCAGCTCATGTCTACGCGTATGTACCCCGGAAACATGTAAAGCTACGACCACACCACTCCTGTCGAGCCTACTGCTGTTGCAAGCAGACCTCGTACGTACTCAACACCTGCACGAGCGTTGTAGACATCACGCCGACCGTGGGTACGGGTCACGCCGTACCAGGTGCCAGGTATCCCCTTTCATATGACATGCGTGTATGTTCTTCACGTACGTGAATGAACGCTTTCAGGACTGCACAACAGCAGTCCCGTTTTGGGGGACAAACTACTGGGAATTCGAGTGGTTTGTCCCCCGAACAGGACTGGTAGGTACTGTTAGTTCAAAATGTTTTAATCCTTTTAGAACCGCAGTCCCGTTTCTGGGGCAAACCATTCATATTTCAAGTAGTTTGTCCCCAAGACGAGACTGCGGTCCTAAAAGGGCTAAGTAATGAGGTAACCCTCTTGGGCCTTGGGTCTTGGGTCTTTGGGGGACTTGGGAGGCCCACAATTGATTATCAAAATGAACGAATACAGCGATGGTCGCTGCGCGCTTGGCGAACGATACCAAGCGGTGTCCGAGTTACAACCCAAGGAAGGAGTCGTGCGGCACGGGGCGCAACGCGCTCCTCGTGCCCGTAACGATGAGGTGCCCACGCTGCTCGTAAACGGCTGATAACCTTTGAGGACTGCGGTCCCAGTTTGGGGACAAACTACTCAGAATTTGACTGGTTTGTCCCCAACACGGGACTGCGGTGCTAAAAGAGATGCGTGCTACGTATCATACCGGTCTCAATCCGCGTACGAGTACAGGTCGCAAATTCGTACATACCGGTGCTCTATTACGGGGGGCTATAGTAAATAGGGTCAAATATTGTTAATAAAAATAGCGAAATATATAGGTTTTTGTATGTACCGTAGGTCCTACTTGCTATGCCCCCCCGTAATACGATGTGCTCGGTATTTTTGCGGCTCTTAGGTTTGGTAACAACCTCTATCAATAAATAGAAGCGCCTCCATGTACAGTATGATATGTATTGGAAACCCCTTGTTTTTCGATTTTATCGCGCAGGGATCCACCCCCCTGCCCCTATACCGCAAGTTGCGTTAAAATAGTGGTTCTTGACTGCGGTTCTTGCTATTTTCTCGTGTGCAACGTTGCGGTTTTGTTACCGATGGTTCCGCTCTCTGCTCTGCGGTAGCACGCACCCGTGCTTTCGCGCATTCCACCCCAGTGTCCGTGCTGTTTCTTCACTCTACAGAGGTACCAGCTCTGTGGCCACACACTGTTTCGGGGGACCTCATTAAGTGGGATCTACGGCACAGACAAAAACCTACATATTTCGCTATTTTTACCAACAATATTTGGTCCTATTTACAAGATACAAGGCAGGGAAAGCACCTACTGTAAGCACAACCGCGTGCCAAACGTACTGGGTATACGGTACGTATATATGCACACTTCGTATATTCGAAAGCAGAATGTTCGCAGGCCAGATAAATTAAAGACTATTATTAAATAGTAGAAGTAGTATATAGCGGTGTAGCGGTAGAGGAGGAAGTTAAAGTATTGCACGTACGCAGCAACGTAGATTTAAATAATTCCAGTTCTACAAAGGGGGCGCGCCCAATTGTCTTGGGTGCTGGAAGCACATTCCTGTCACATGGTGGGTGGGGATACACGATTTGGTTTTGACAGACAGGGCTGTGAGTTGACCGAACCCACGATGGTGTTAATATGAATACACACCACAGCAGTTGCTTCTGATTTTTTTATACCTTGGTATTTTAATCGCTATGCCTCTGTCCCACCTGACTCCCCCGTAACTTTTCTTAGTTGGTTGACGAGTAAGCCAACTCAACTGACTATTATATCAAACGTAGTAAGTGTTTGATTCATGAAAATATACGCGGTACGAAGCACACAAGCGAGAGAGGCAGCCGGAGGCAGCTCCGCTATCGACAAGCAGTAGCCGCACGCAATTACCTGAGATACCTACGTAAGCCAGCTGCCAATTATTTACTAATGCAGTAAACCAGCTCACACCCCTACGATACGTCTGGATATTGGTTCTTGGTGTGCAGGCGAAGTTTCCGAACCCTCCTAGGAGGCTGCCGACGCTGCTCAAGTTTCTTCAGCACAAGGGGCTGTCTCCCGTGGACCCCTCCGAACGAGCGGGCCTGAACCCTTTCTTGGTGCCGCTGGCGAAGGTGAGCCCAACACGCCTCCGTATGTGTCTCTGCTGCTGTTGCTGCTGCTGTGCTGTTGTTTTTAATAGTTTATTTTAACTCTCGGAAACACGTCTGTTTTTTTCTTGTGTTTTACGTTTTTAGTGCGGTCAAGTTCGGCGGCAAGCGACGAGACGTTCCCTGTTTGACCCCCCCCCCCCCCCTGCACAACGTGAGCGACAAAGAAAAACATGTGCTCCCTGTTCCTGTTTGGACGGTTGATACATGGCCTTCCCCTCGTCTTTGGGTCCCTTCACAAACATGGGGTCGCAACAGCTTCGAAATAATGGTTGATGGTCCACACTAACCCCTCGCACCGGCGTAGATATGAATATATACAGCTTGCAAATAGTATACCTGGTACTATATTAATAGGAGTTTGTAGTCATTTTTTTATCTCGCGGCTGAGGCGTCTTGTTTACTTTTTTTTTTTTTTTTTTTTCTTCCTCTTACAACTTGAGCTTTTTTTCCGAGAAATTTCTCCCAGAATGGTCGGGATTCTAGGGTTTAGGATTATAGGTACTGATAGTCAAGTATATGGCAACCATGTTTGTGTCGAAAGAGCGAGGTCAAGGTATATACAGGAATATTTACAATTTCAACCATTTTGTCGTATTCGATCTGCTGACATGCTGACATAGAAGGGCGGCGCCTTGACACGTTTTTGTTTGTGTTCTCCTCGCCCGAAAAAAGGATGAGAACGGGATTGTTACGGGACTACTGCGATGGCCAACCTCTCCGGAGGTAAGGCCCCGGGAAAAGTGTTTCAGGCTTCTGAGTCGCGAAAAAAAAAATCCAGTAGAAACGCTGAGCTTTGCTACGAGACGTTTGCGATTGTACCGTAACGCCTTGACAACGATTACGAGGCCCTTATTTTTCTTGTGTTTTTTTTGGGCGACGTCCAGTACATACCGCAGTTTCAAGTCGTGTCACAGCGGCGAATTAAATGCGAAGCTGTTGTTTTGTTTTGTTTTTTTCTGTTCGGAGTTATCGTTTTTTCAATCATATCCAGCTCGAGGCGGCCACTTGTTTTTGTTTTGCATATCCCACGACAGGGCCTTGAAGGTCAAGGCTTCCGAAATTCCCTTTAGTTACCACCTCAGACAGATCATGATCTATCTGTAGATCATCTACACCCTAAAGTGCCATTCTGAGGGCTGTGCAGGATCTGTCTAGTACAGATCCCATCCAGGAACCTCAGGACCGCGGTCCCGTTTTGGGGACAAACTATTTAAAATCACTGGATTGGATTTTCCCCAAAAACGGGACTGCAGTTTGCCCTGAAAGGGTCAAGTAATCATGCAGACTTAATGACTCCCACCCGGCAACGTGAGCTAGGCCCCACAGATCATACAGATCAGGGATCTATCTATCTAGCAATCTATCTGCCCTGAAACATATACTGACTGTATAGATCATGATGTAGGCAACGGATAATCTTTTGCGGGGTGTCCTTCAGTTTTGCTTCTGCCGCTGCTTGCGCTCGGGGAGGTGATCACTCGTGCCAGATCATCGACAGACACCGAGTCCACCCGTCGTGTACATCGCAAAACAAGAACGTTTGCTGTGAACGGTACGGCAGTAGCCGCATCATCTTTCTGCTTTTTACGTATCCTCTCGTTGACCCCTGTTGGACCCCCCCCCCCCTCCCCGATATACCTGGTGGCGAATTAAAACAATGACAACTTGGGGGGGTTATGAGTCGCGACGGCAGTCGTCTGTCTGTCTGTCTGTCTGTCTGTTCTGTTCTGTCTGTCTGTTCTGCTCTGTCTGTCTGTCTGTCTGTCTGTCTGTCTGTCTGTCTGTCTGTCTGTCTGTCTGTCTGTCTGCCTGTCTGTCTGTCTGTCTGCCTGCCTGCCTGTCTGTCTGTCTGTCTGTCTGTCTGTCTGTCTGTCTGTCTGTCTGTCTGTCTGTCTGTCTGTCTGTCTGTCTGTCTGTCTGTCTGTCTGTCTGTCTGTCTGTCTGTCTGTCTGTCTGTCTGTCTGCCGTGCCGTGCGACTGACTCCCTTGCATTCTAGCATCCTCACTCGGGACACCAGCTTTTTTTGTTTTCATCGTCCTCCATACCACGCAGCGGCCGTCGCTGCAATCGTCAATTTTCCCCTCCCTTTTAATTAACCCTTTTACTGCTGCAGGTTTCGTTTGGGAGACAATACCACTAAAATTTTCGTGAGCAGTTTGTCCCCAAAACGGAACCGCGGTCCTGAAAGGGGCGATATGGTTGGCTCGAGTATGAAGGCGACGCCCCTTCCGTTCATGTGTTTTTATTTTTCTCTTGGCATGCTCAAGGACTGCCTCCCTCCAAGATGGTACTGCCTGTACGCCGTGTCCACCCAAAGCATAACGCTATTTCAGGATTTATTATTCACTCCCGAGGGTGCTCGACCAAAAGAGAGAGAGAGAAAGACCTGCTCACTCATTCCCAGTGTCAAAATGAAACACGAACCGGTGCGTTGGGATTTATGGACGAAGTTACGGAAACCGAGTTTTTTTTTTTCACACATGATTGTTTTAATTTGTTTCAGTTCTCCCCTATCCCGGTCTGGGTCTCGAAGAGGGGTAGCGGGGTAGTCGGGGATCTACTTACATCGTGGAACTCTGATTCGCCTGGTATTTATGTTTTATCACGTTGACATTGCTGACGAAGTCACAGACGACTACGGGCTGTGCGTGCCGAAACCTGCGGCTGCATACCGCATACGTCGCCTGCTGTCTAGTAGTCCTCCGTTGAGTAGGACGCGTGCTGTCAGCCCGCTTGGGTCATTCGTGCTAAAAAAGGTTGTGCATCGAGGCCAGCTGTCAGCTGCTGACACCAAGAGCTAGTCTTCTTGGGCTACGTACAGTCCTAGCTGCCAGCTGGGGGCCGGAGTATTGCCTTTGGTGTTTTGTTATTTCGGCGCTCCATCATACATGAAAACAAGGAGAAGCTAGGAGCATGAGGCTGTGAGATCGGAGATTTCTTCGCATCTCGTACCGGTATTTGCAAGCTGTGTAAGCTGTGTGTGATACTTTTTCGATCGCACCTTCTACAGGTATGATGCGGGTTTTATATCACTTAATACAAGATGTATACGTAAATATGAACTGCTGTATATTTGCGTCGGATATATGTACGATGTATAAGATTTCCCTCGGAGTCGTGTTACAACAATGACGACGGTGATACAAGAAATGAGAAGGCCCAAATCAACCTGGCTGAATACTCGTGTACCTATCTATGCATATATATACATTTGGTTCGTGTAAAGACGCGGTTGACGTTGTTACAAGAAGCGCTGGGGGTTTGTTTTAATAGTGGTGGTTTCACACGGAAAACAACAACTGAGTACTATAGAGGACCTAGCGGCAGCATAAGGCACCAATTTAGCGCAGCACACTTGCAGTAGATTTGATTGATACAGCCAGACCACAGCAAACAGCGACAGCAGCAAAGCAGCAGTGCCGGAAATGGAGTGACCTACATACGCGCACAACACCCAGAACGTCTTCGCCGAATTGGAGCCGGAAGGTATAAGTACATCATACAAGGTAGCACGGCAGCCTGCCGAGCGAACATGTCAGGAGGCATGTGGAGCAAGGTAAAACGTGCACTGCCAAGGGTGTAGACCTGAGGGTTCCGCACTAACACTTGGTGGTCTTGTGTCAGTCAGCCAAGGCATGCCGAGACAAAGTCGCTGTCTGTCAACTGGTGAAAGAGCTGTCTTCTGACGTATTCGCTGCGGAGAGCTAAAACAGCAGTCAGTGTGTGGATATAGACAAGAATAAACCGAGAACGAAGCAAAAATAGCAGAAAAACGTTATTCTGGCGACTCTCGTACGGCCAAAACAGTACGGACGTATAATGCTTAAAATGTACTGGTATGTCATATCGTACACCGTAAAATATACAACACCAAATCACACACAATCTGCAGATTCGATTCGGCAGAGGTTTCCGAGGAGATGGTCTAGGCAATCGCAGCAAAGCTTCCAGCATAGATAGCACCGCCAACAGCAGCGGCAGTAGCACCAGGGAGAGCAGAGCAGGATGCGTCCCCCTCCCGCGATGCTGTCTTGGCTTGTCTCGCTGTCGAGTTTTGAAAGGAACGATGCGAGTTTGCTTGGCGAACCATACACCATACGTGCTGCGTTTGCTGTCATAGCTGTCAAATCACGAGTCGGTGGGGACGGCATGCGGGCGAAAACACCAAACTCGTAAAAAAAAGAACGAAATCAACCCAGAAAGCAGCATGCAGAGCGGCAGACACACCACTATAGCTGCAGAGCAGCATCAACTACAGGCAGAACAGAGCGGGGCCTTTGATTATGAATTCCCTTTCTCCCGTACTCTGGCTTACCTGTTACGTACCAGCAGCAGTATTCTGGTGGTCTGCTTTGTCCGCATGTCGAGTTTCAAAACGAAGAGTGTTGGGTTGGTCTGTTTAATATACATGATATATAGTAGGGAATGCACCTGGTGCGGACGTTTGCTGGCACAGCTGTCAAGACGCAGCTGTCCGTGGTGACGGAATGCGGGCAAACCGTGCCATTGCTGACTAGTTGCTGACAATTGTATACCTGGTACCTGGTACGGGCTACAGCAGTAGTCGTGCCGTGCGTACGTCACCTCAGGTTCTGAGTCCTGAGGCTAAAAAAACTGCCTGCCGCAGGCTATATAGTCGTGCTGCGCATCGTCGCGTGCTGTCAGATGCCGACGCTACAAGTCTGTCTGCTCTGGCTTGTTGCTTGGGCTTGTTGCTTGGGCTTGTTGTACCGACCGCTTAAACTTAGTTGTGTCTCTTTCTAAATAAATCCCATATTGACGGGAACAAAGTCAGAAGCTGTGGAACTCAGTGTGTATAGCCTCAGACGTACTGGTATGTATGTATATATATATTATATATATATTATATGCTATGCCCACCGTGCTACCCGACCAACTACCAACACAATCAGACTCTGGAGATGCCGGTGGTCCGAAACGGGGAGACCGGACTGGAGCTGTTGGCGAATAACGCCGAGCACTTCATTAGGAGAGCCGTCGCGGAGGAGGATTTCGCTGGAGGGGCAGACGCCGAGGTGAGCACTGTCCGATTAGTGCTGGTATTTATTGCTGTTTGTACAGTCCCTTCACTGACGTGGTTGTTTGGGGTCGCTGTTGTTGTATTTTTCTGGTATGTGTTTTATGATGGGGAGCAACGAACCGGCGAATCAATCGTGCTATGGTATTTGCGAGTGTTATGGGATGATATACCATAGCCCGTAGCACGGTTTCCTTCCGAGATGGCACCGCGGTCCACGTATTGGTTTGGGTTTTATTTTCTTCAAACGGGACATTTTTTTTTTTTTTTTCTATATAGGCTGTTCTTTTGACCACGGGCTAGATTGCTGGGAATCGAGCCAACTTGGCATTATGATCGCCATCAACCAGTCATCATCATCACTCACCATCATCATCGTCGTCATCATCATCATCACCATCATTATCATCATCATCATTATCGTCATCATCACCATCATCATCATCATCATCACCATCATCATCATCATCATCATCATCATCATCATATTGTCGCCATCATCATCATCACCATCACCATCATCATCATCATCACCATCACCATCATCATCATCACCATCGTGATCATCATCACCATCATCGTCATCATGACCATCCCCATCACCATAATCATCATCATCATCATCATCATGACCATCATCATCATCACCATCATTATCGTCATCATCATCATGACCATCATCATCATCACCATCATTATCGTCATCATCATCATCATCATCATCATTATCATCATCATCATTATCACCACCATCATCATCATTATCACCACCACCATCATCATCATCATCACCATCATCATCATCATCATCACCATCATCATCATCATCATCATCATCATCATATTGTCGCCATCATCATCATCACCATCACCATCATCATCATCATCACCATCACCATCATCATCATCACCATCGTGATCATCATCACCATCATCGTCATCATGACCATCCCCATCACCATAATCATCGCGATCATCATGTGGGGACGTCACGGTGTCCGCACTAATGTTTACCTTCACTCTGAACAACACGTATTCGAGAATGAAAGGAACAAAAAACGTCACCTGTGAGACCGAATTTCGTCAAACCCCCTACATGCGAGCTGTGTGCCGTACGTCGATCGTGCGCGGCGGTATATTGTTGGACCTGCGGAGACAATGCCGTGGGCGTACCCATGTTCCCACCCGGTCCCCCATTCGCACCACCGTCTCTCACCACCCTAGCCAGAGCGGCCACACATCTCAATACCTTGCAATGGTCACCCACAGTCGCAGGCTTGTTCTTCCCCTCACCTTACTCACGACACTCCATGTCAGACAGTATGTTGCTTAGCGCGGCGATGGCACCAGACACGGCACCAGCATGGTACCACCGGGGTGTTCAGTCCCTCTATTAATATTATAGTGTGTGTGTAGCGTAGTGTGTGTTTTTGGTGTCCTCACGTTGGCGAACAAAACCTGACAGTTTCAGTCCAAAACGTCCTCGCTACCTACATACTGCACGAATATGTCGTGCTAAGGTAAAAACTGTTTTTATTGCTGCCGCTGTGGCGCTGCTATGGTATTGCGCCGCGCGGTGTTTCGTTTCAGTGTGGCTGGCTGCGTTGCCGTGTGTACCATGACTGTGGGCCGAAACGTGAGAGGCGTTTAGACTACTATTACGGGGACCCCATAGTAAATAGGACCTATGGTCCACCCAAAATCCTATATATTCACCTATTTTTACTCACAATATTTGGTCCTATTTACGATGGTCCCTCATAATGTGGGGGATCCCATATTATGGATGGCCATAGTGAATAGGACCTACGTCGCACACTAAAACCTATACATTTACCTATTTCTGCTAACAATATTTGGTCCTATTTACTTTGGCCCGCCGTAAAACAAGCGGTCCTTGTATTTCCGCCCGGAGTGGTACGGTGCAAGCGCAGGACACGTTTTTTCAGCAGTACTCAAGCAAAACTACTGCGGGAGACCATGACCAAATATTGATATTACTACTCGTAGTAAAAATAGCGAAATATATAGAGGTTTTTGTGTGTACCGTACGTCCTATTACTATGGCCCCCCGTAAATAGTCCAGAAGGGCAAGGTTTCATTCGAAATTGGATGCGTTGTGTACCGCTAACTTTCATTTTGTGTTTCGACCGGAGGAATTCTGTATCGCGGAGGCCCTCGTAGTAAATAGGCCCGAAATAGCCACCCCTCTTTTGTGCGTTTATTGCGAGAATTACGGCGCGAACCCAAAATGTCGTCTGTGCAAATTGCGCGGTTGATGGTGATAGGCTTTCCATCGATGCTCCATATGCGTTCTTCAGAAATACGCTGGGGAGCCTCTCTCTCTGCCCATTTTAGGCCGACATATTTTGGGGGCCAGCGGGATAGTAGAGATTCCCGTAAATCTCGGCATACTATTAATACCCCAATTACGATAGGCCATGTTTTTGTTATTTTCTGGGAGTTTCATATGCGTGCTGTATCTATTACTATTATGGGGGGCCATAGTTAATAGGACCTACGTTACACACGAACACCTATATATGTCGCTACTTTTGCCAACCTTATTTGGTCTTATTTACTGTGGCCCCCCGTAGTAGCGTGTACCTGGACCCCAGAAAGGTGGATCGAGGCTCAGACGCTTGTTGTGCTAGGTGTGTCCCTACGAGTGATGGGGCTTCGTAGGCAGCTTAACTTGAAGCAAGATGAAGGTGCAACCCGATGACCCCCCCCCCCCCCCATGATCTCAACTTTTAAGGCTGCAGACCCGTTTCAGGGACGCACCACTCAGATGCTAAGCAGTTTGTCCCCAAAACGGGACTGCAGTTATAGCCCCTTTAGGAGCGCAGTCCCGTTTTGGAGACAAATCACTCAAATTTCAAGTAGTCTGTCCCCAAAACGGGACTGCGGTTCTAAAGGGGTTGATAAAGGATTGATCGCGGAGGGAGCCGCGCCAGTGAGTATTGTTTCGGCCGAAAACCCCCCTTGCCTCTATCGTGCAGCAGCGCGCGCAATATCGCTTTGTATTGTACCCTGGGTACTGGCAAAGCACGAACCGATACCAGGGTTTGGGCAGTACCTCAAAGCATACCGTACGACACTATCACACCGGGGTGGTAAGATAGCACCCCCCCCTCGGACGATTTCCCAAACTGGGTTGATTTCTCGACAACGGGGAGAGGGCGTACTGAATACGACGAGCACTGCGTCATATATGCATCCTTCTCCATGAAATCCTGCCGCTGTCAGAGGTTGCGCAGGATCTCTCTGTCTATAGTACACAGATCCAACCCAAGAAACGCGTGCTACTGTAGATCATGCAGGTTATACATACCGAAGTGTGTACGTACGGGTCCCACTCGGCAACCCGAGCTACGATCGTAGATCATACAATATCGTGAAGAGATCTATTTGGCTGCCTTGAAAAATCTAGATCATCAGGTTCGGAGAATCGAGGCGAGTAATATTGTGCACGAAACGACTTCCGGTAGTCCCTCGGTAGACGTTTTGGACAGAACACGTGGTACTCCTACCCCCCTATATCACCCCACGCGTCCTCCACGCCACAATAAGCATAAAAAAATCATGCCCACCCCCCCCCCCACCCCCCCGCCACCCTCTCCTTGTCAAATGCGGGTAAACTCTCGGTGAACTCTTGGTAAACTCTCGGTGGGCTTTGGGCGTCCTTGTCGTTCATTATTGGATGTGTTCGAGTGCACGAGGTGCACGAGATGGTTCGTTGCGGAGCGGTACGGGAGCACGTGGAGACAAGAGGCGTGTTTCTCCCGGGGACACTTGATATGTGCCCGAAAGGTGCCAGGATAATAGTCTCCTAAATTCTACACTCCTAGATCCCACACTCTACTCCTCCATGTGTACATGCCCCTCCTGTTCGATCACAGTGAGTGCTCACCCATGAGATCATCCCGGCCCTTTCTCCCGACCCTCGTCCCTGTCTTTTAGGAGCTGATCCGATTGGGCAACGAGGGTCTGCCTGAGGGAGACCCCGTGTACGAGAAGGGCTCGGTGGAGCAGCTCGGGCGCGGGATAATGAAGTGAGTTGAGACCTTGGCCTCTGAATCGCGGGCATGGTTGTCTTCTGCCTGCGTCCGCGGCGGGATATTTAAGTGACTTGGGACCCTGGGACTTGCGGCAGAATTGTTGGTTTTTTGTTTTGTTTGTTTTTCCGTCTGTGGCCGCGGGATACGTGTTTCGAGTTGAGAGCTTGATCTACATGACTTGCGGCATACCTGGTATATATTTTTTCTTCCGTCTGTGGCCGCGGGATACATGTTTCGAGTTGAGAGCTTGCTCTACATGACTTGCGGCATACCTGGTATATATTTTTTCTTCCGTCTGTGGCCGCGGGATACATATCCAAGTTGAAAGCTTGCTCTATACGATCTGCGGCTTAATTGTCTCTCTGTCTGCGGGCGCGGGCATAATGCGAAGCGGGTTTAGCGCGCTTGCTCGGGTCTTGCCGCACGTCGGCTTTGGTTTGCAAGCGATGGGACGATGAAATTCGAGTTGAGGGCATGCCCATGTTTTGTTTTCCGCTCATTGGTGTTGGTTTGCGGGCCCGCGGGACATTTACTGAAGTGAGTTGAGACTTTTGCTCTGACTTGCGGCACAATTGTCTTTTGTTTCGCGTCCGGCGGCGGCGGGATAATTAAGTGAGTTTGAGAGTTCATCCGGACCTGCTGCACGTTGGCTCGTGGCCGCGGGATAGTGGCGTGCGTTTTCGAGTGCCTTCCTTGGACATGTGCGCACTGTGGTTTCGCGTACGGCCTCTCACGAACCGGCTTGTGTGTACACCGCGAAAGCGCTTTGAGCGTACTTGGTGCGGTGTTGGGGGGTACATGGTACACACGGCAAGGCTATTTTCTGACGCAATTTTTCAAAACGTTCCTGCACAACTTGCGGTTGCACCTGGTACCTGGTGATATTCAACGACAGCCAGCAGAGACGGGCTGGGTCGACACACACGCACACGCGTCCTCGAACAAACGTGCAGCATTACTTGAAAACGCGCACATACAAGCGCAACACGCGATGATCACCCACATGTTGTGCATACCCACACCTATCAAAACGAACACACATCCCCTCCCGAACACGCAACCCAACCCTCATGTAAAACCCGCACGATAACCCCCGCCCCCTCCCCTCGGACTGATATTAATTCCACCCGTCCCCCCCCCCCCCCCTCCAAACGGCTTTCAAAACTGATTTTCTGGGCAATGGCGAGAGTGTGAATAATTTACGCCGAGCGAAAACTCTCGACGAGATAATCCCCAAAGCCGCCATTCTGGTTGTGTGTGCTTCCCTTCGTTTGGGGAAAATTTGTTCGGAACTTCGTCCCACGTGAGGGTGTTGTCTTATCACCCATGGGTGATACGGTGTCTTATCTCAGAACGCACAAGCTGCTGTAGTGTTGAATATCGAATGATGGTGGTATATCGAATGGTACTGGTATATCGAATGGTACTGGTGTATCGATTGATTCTGGTATATCGAATGATACTGGTGTGTCGATGATACTGGTATATCGAATGATACTGGTGCATCGAATGATGATGGAGTTGGATACGATACCGATCAACAGGACCCTCCCCCCCCCCCCCCCCCCCGAATGTATACGGTATACGAACGATTTCGATTTTTGATAGATGAGCTTTTTGTTCAGTATCTTGCATCAAAAACACCGGGGGATGGATGCTACAGTAGGGGAGGGGGGGGAGGGGATGATGGAGGGCAAAACAGCACGCCCGATGTACAGGATGTAACGAAAGTTTTCAGCGATACTTGTACGACATCCCAACACTTGACTTGACACAAAAACAAACACGCGCACATACACGTTCACCCACTAACTGCTCACTCAGGTACCACGCTCTGCGGATCGGCCCCTTCCCCGACGTCTACGAGTGGCTGACGTCCAGCCACCTGGAGAAGGGAGACTTCACCGCCTCGCTCGCTTCGGCCGAGCGCGCGAACGAGATCTTTGTGGGGTGGGGAAGGCCGTACGGGCACTACGCGAGGGTTCTGGCCGGCATGGACAGGAGGTGGGTTTCTATGAGATTTGTTGCGTGCTCGTACGGTTAAGTATATACCGGGGTGCGAGTAGTGTTAAAGAGCTAGGGGTGCGAGCAATGTTTCTGAGGCGACACGCGCTATCCGTAAGGTAGAGAGTTGCGCGTCATATTTTTTTTTTCTGTTTTTTTTTACTTCAGGAGCTCTGTCTTATGCTATGCCATTGTTTCGGGAGGCCAACGTAAATAGGATCAAATGTTGTTGGTTAAAAAAAAAAGGGAAATATATAACCTTTTTTTTTGTGTGTACTGGAGGTCCTGTTTACTGTGGCCCCCCGTAATACTACTGCTGCAAGGTGCAACCCGAAAAAAACATCCCATGTCTCCTACGGTGCTCGTGTTGGTAGGGTGTATGTAGCGAAAAAAGAAATGTGGCAACTCCTACGAGTTTGGGTTGTGTCCTGTTTATGAATGGGTGTGAAAATAAGTCACATCGCGAGAAAAAAAAAACATGCCATTTTCCGGCGAGTTTGGATCATGCGAAAACAAATCATACCGCCAAGAGAGAAACATGGCATTCCGACGAGTTCGGGTCATGTCTTAGATGTAAAAAAAAAAGAGCCATATCGCAAGAAAGACCTATGGAATCCCGAAGAGTCTCGGGGTCATGGTCCTACTGTAAGTGTGAAAATAGATCATATCGCAGAAAATAAATATGGCATTCCGAGGAGTTCGGGTTATAAGGGGCCCCGCCATTCCAAAAAAATATTTCGGCCAAAGAGTGCTATTACGGGGGACCATAGTAAAACCCTATGGTAGGATCTACGGTATACACAAAAAACTACCGTGTATATTTATTAATACCTATTTTTATCAATAATATTTGGTCCTATTTACTATGGTCCCCCGCAATACCACCCCCTTGCCGGCTACACACCACTACACCGCTGTATGGAATCCCATCAGTGGCAAGCAATGCCACGGGCACTACAGCAATCAAACCGGTACTGCTTGTAGGAAGGGTCACTACTGCATAGCGTAACCCCGAGAAATTTCCCAGGCGATCGGGCTCAAATCGTTGGTAGAGTTAGGGCTAGTGTGTGTACCGTCGTGTTTTTTTGTTTGTTTTTTTCCCAACCATCTTGTTGTGGCCGGGCCCAAGTACCGCACGCAGCACGCAGTCCTCACTGCGGGACCGCTAGGCCAACACAACGGCAGTACCACGGGCGTTGGATGCGGACAGCAGTGCCTTGGAAGCAATCTCCGTGCTTGGAAGGGGGGGGGGGGGCAGGCCATGCGATCGAAACTGGCACTCGGTTGCGTGGGGACCGCATCTGCGAGACCCGCACCCACGGGACCTGTACGTGCGTGTATGTATCGCGGCCGCTACGACGGAACCGCTATTGCTAAGGGATCGCTAGGGTATTAATTCGGGACCGCTACCACGGGACTGCTACTACGGGACTGCTACCACGGGACCGCTACTACGGGACTGCTACTACGGGATCACTACAACGGTGCCGACACTACGGGACCGCTACTACCACTACGGAACAGCTACTGCGACAGGACCGCTCTTACTACGGGGCCGCTATTCCTACGGGATCGCTATTACTACGAGATCGCTCCTACGGGACCGCTAATAGTACGGTACCGCTACCACTCGTACGGGACCGCTGCTGGACTGGTACTGCGGGACCGCCACTACGGGACCGCCCATGCTACGGGACGGCTACTACCACGGGACTGCTATTTCTACCGGACCGTTAATATTACGGGACCGCTATCGCCACGGGGCCGCTACCACGCGACCGGTACTACGGTACCGCTATTACTACGAGACCGCTCTACGGGACCGCTACTACGGGACCGTTAACACTACGGGACCGCTATTACCACGGGGCCGCTACTGCGGTACCGGTACTACGGTACCGCTATTATCACGGGGGACCATATTAAATAGGACCCACGGTACACCCAAAAACCTACATATTTCGGTATTTTTACTAAACGTATTTGGTCCTATTTGCTATGGTCCCCCGTAATAGTACGGGACCGTTTTACTACGGGATTGCTATTTCGGGACCGCTGCGACTACGGGACCGCTACCACTACCTGACCGCTACTGTGATTGCTACTGCGGGACCGCTAGTACTACGGGACCGTGATTGCTTGGTCGCTCCTGCTATCCCACAAGCCACAAACCCGCTTGCCCCCCCCCCGCCCTACGGGACCGCGATAACTTGCTTTCTCCTGGTACACCACATACGATCGACCCGTTGGCCCCCTCGTACGACTACGGCCATGCATAACATGAGTACCCCCCCCCCCCCCCCCCCCCTCCCCCTCCTTTTTCCTTTTTCCCGTGGGCGTGCTGTCGGGGTTTGCAGAGAGATGGAAGCGAGAGACGCGGCTAAGGTTTCTCTGCGGTGTCCGTGCTGGACTATCTCTGCCAACCCCGCGGACTTGGAAGCGATCGTCAAAATCGCAGGGTAAGCAAGCGCTCTGCGCAGCTGTTTTTTTTTTTTTTTTAATTAAAATGTATCCAAATACAAGGCCGATAGCCTCTAAATAAATACCCGGTATAATAGCGGTTTCGGTTCGAACAGAGATAGTCGAAGTACCTACAGTAGATGCGGCCGTTTTCTCTGCGCCGTGCACCGCGGTTGCCTCGAGCAACGGAGAGGATGCAACGTTGAAATGATTGTTAACACTTCAGAAAGCTCTTTCTTATCGACCGAATATTCTCGGAAGACGTCGTGTGCGGCCGGCATCGACAACAACATTTGCCTCCATTTGGTGAAAACATGGAGCGCCGAAGAACGATCGCGCCAATAACCTGTCGCGAACCGAAAGCGCTTTTTACGGTGCGTGTACGTATACGTGATACGACGAGGTACCATTTCAAACGGAATGCAACAGCGCATGGCCGACGGTGCGTAGATCACGCAGCTTCCAAGGCTGAGTATCAACCGCTCAATTGGCCGAATTCACGATTGATGGACTTGTACCGTATCACACTGGGTGATGAATTGACCCCCCCCCGCGCCCCCCCCCCCCCCCTCCCCTCCCCCCCCTCGGACGAACTCTCCAGCTGCATTTCTCTCGACATCGGGAACATGAGGGCAAACGCCAGACCGATGCCATGCGCCCATTATTAATCAACCATCTTTGTTGCGTGTGCCTTTTTTGTTTCGGAGGAACTCGGCTCCGAAGTTTCACGCCAGAGGATGTGTGCAATTTTTTTTTTTTTTTTCTCATCCCATTTATTTTCTTCGCACATCTTCTTCTCTCTCTCCTTCCCACTCGTAACTCAGATCCGGGGTCACATAGCAGGCTCTTCTCCCCCCTTCCCGCTACGGTACGTGCCTTCATTTTTATCGCGAGAAGATTTCAGCCTTTTCTTCCGTCGTCGACTCGTATCGAATTGTGCCTACCCACGCTGCAAGGCGCTCTCAACAATTGAATCCTTTTTTATTTTTATTTTTGCAAATAAAGCCAAAGTCCGACCCACCTGGGGCCCGAACCCAGGACTCAAACAAGTAGAATTCGAGGTTAACCGCTTGAACCACCGGGGCGACCGGCATGTTCATCTTGAGTGTTCATGCGGCAACATTTTTGTGATATACAACTGGTACATATACACGTCAGTTACACGTCAGCTGCGAGTTCGACCGATTGAGTGGTTGATTATTTTTTCACTTCGTTTTTTGCGTTGTCCAAGCTGCTGGTGAGTGAATGCGTGTTGGGTTTTCCGCCTCTGTAGGAGTAAACCCCAACCGGACCACCTCCTCTATGGGGTCGTCTGTGACATGTACAACCCATAGCCAACGCGATAGAAGCCTTTCACACGTAGCTCGCATAGATGGCTTTTTCGCCGAAGTCTCGATGTCAACAGCAGTCGAGGTGTCATTCATATTTGTTTTACGAAAACGCAAACTTGTTGTTTTGTTTTTTGTTGTTTCTAATGTTTTCTCCCAATCCTCTCTAAAAGGCACGCGGACGTGGCGAGCGTCAGGGATATGTACGCCGGGATGGCGGCAGACGAGCAGGCCGACAAGATCACCGAAGGCAAAGCTCCCATGCAGGTGACGCATGATACTGTATACCGTATATGTACATACTCGAAGTACTTGTACACCAGGTATATGTTACCTATAGTGTACCTGGTATATATATTAACTCCGGGGGGGCATCTTAAATAGGACCAAATATTGTTCGTAAAAATAGGTAAATTTATACCAGGTAGATGTTTTGTGTGTACCCTAAGTCCCGTTTAGTGATGGTCCAAAGGTGTTCGGGCGTTTGCCCCCACAAAAGGGGCTGCAGTTCTATGAGAGTTTATTTAAGTTAACCCTTTACTGCAGTCCCGTCTTGGGGACGTAACAGCCAAATTTTAAGTAGTTTGTCCCCAAGACGGGACTGCACTCCTAAAAGGGTCATGACTGGTGCTACCTCTGTAGCAGAACGCGTGAGGCATGGGGTGGAGACCCGAAGAATGCACACCACACACCACACACCACCCGCGTGTCTGAGTTTTCAAACGCAACAAATCACTCTTTCGTTCGTACGTACTACGCGTATGTACTGCTGCAGCCATTTTGCAGAACCGTTTTGGTACATGAGAGATGAACATCACCAAACAAGACGACCGTGTCGTTGCATCCGAGCGCTCTGCTGGGATATACATATATATTATATATATATATATATATATATATATATAGAGAGAGAGAGAGAGAGAGCGGGTATTGCGTTTAATTCCGAAACCCGCTGGTGCTCCTATTAACTTTTTATTGTAGTGCTGATGCTCCTTCGTTGTTGCTGTTGTTGCTGGCGGCAGGTTGCGCTTGACCGTGCAGCGCACCTGATGGACGCCGTCGCCTTCGGCCACAAGGACTGGGATGCCATTCGCGAGGAGCTCGCCGAGGTACGCATCAGAATGTTGATGTGAAAAATCGAAATACCTTGAAGCTTAGATTCACGAACTACCTCGTCCAGCGAGCGACCGCTGTCCAGGTGCAAGCCACGGGCCCTGTCTGTTCGCGTGTTTTACCAGCCTGCCTGCCAGCACCGTTCCGTGCGGTATCCACTTGGAAGTCCCACAAGCGCGACCAACCAAACAGTGCCCGCTGCTGCTGTCGAAGTGACGTGCGTACTATTACGGGGGACCATAGTTTACAGGACCAAATATTGTTAGTAAAAATGGTTAAATATATAGGTTTTTATCTCTACCATAGGTCCTACCAGGTATTAACAATGCCCCCCCGTAATACCAACACGTAATCAGCCAAAGAATATGAACCATAACGCCTGATTCTCTCTATGTCAACAAACTGCAGATTATTATCATATCGGTTCCCGATCTCTTAACAATCTTTTCCTTTTTAGATTTTGGTTATTCAGACCACATCAGTGGTCGGCTGCTGGTATATACAGTATGGGCCCGCCGCCAAGAAGGTACCTATTACACGCAAAGCCTGAACCCTTTTAGAACCGCAGTCCCGTTTTGGGGACAAACTACTCGGAAGTTGACTGGTTTGTCCCCGAAACGAGACTGCGGTTTTAAGAAGGGTGAAAAAGGGACGATTAGAGCAATGGCCACTGCGGGGGATGATAACGACTAGTGCTCGAGACACAATGCAAGGGTTCATACGGCACCCTCGCAACGTTCCTACCCATACTGCTCGTGGCGATTGATAAAAAAACAAACGCGAATGTCATCGTTGGTTCGGTGGATATCTCGGGGCTCCGAACAAGGTCAAGAGACTCGGTCTGACACCATCCTTCAACAGGTTTGAGCATACCGGTATGCTATTACCTGGTGTGTAGGATTTCGTGTAGCGCTCGGCGCTGAGTACGATTTCTTGTTCAAATTTTATTAGCGCCCCCCCCCTTCCCCCCCAAAAACAAGATGAAGATGAAAAAAAGCGAGCACGATACTCTTGTTATTTTCGGTTTATGTCTTACTCGTGGGCGTATTCTGTGCCGCATCAATAGGTGTTTTGCTTTCAGTCAAGCTTCCAACGCGTTGATTTGGCTGGGCCAAGGCTGAGACCCTTGTTTGGTGTGTAGGGAATGCGTGTTTTCGGCGTGTTGGTTCATTTTTTTTTGTTGCTTTCTATTATTTGATCTTTTGATGGCTGTAACGTGGCATCTTTGTGTGGTTATCGCGTGAGTGGCAAATACCAAGTGCGTGGCACAGGACGAGACGGTGATCCGGCGGGTCCGGCTGGTGTATGCCTCCACATCCCGTGGAAACCTGCTGATGTCCCTCCGACGTCCCTCCCGCCCTTGCCGACATACCGTTTTCGCGATGCCTCCATATCACATTAAAACCTGATGATGTCGCTCCCACCGCCGCCGTCCCTCCCGCCCTCTCCGACACGCCCTTCTTGCGATGCCTCCATCTCACATTGAAACCTGCTGATGGCGCTCCCGTCGCCTCCGTCCCTCCCGCCCTTGCCAACATTGCCGTTCTTGGAATACTTTGTTTCGCTCGGCAGAGGTACGATGAAGGAGGAATACCCGAAATCGCCCAGTTTGTGCGGATGGAATAGTTTGCGATTGGAACAAGTTCAAGAATCCCTCGGGATATTTTATGGAAACCCGGCGTTAATTTAATTTTGCAATCGTGTGCAAGCACACCCCGCGGGATCTTTGAAATAACGATTTACCTTGAAGCGCCCCGATTTTCCTTGTGTGTTTACGTGTTTCACACTCTGTGAATAAAAAGTTGTTAGTGATGATAGCCGCCATGACAGGCAAGAGGGTGGATGGATGGATGGATGGATGGATGGATGGATGGATGGATGGATGGATGGATGGATGGATGGATGGATGGATGGATGGATGGATGGATGGATGGATGGATGGATGGATGGATGGATGGATGGATGGATGGATGGATGGATGGATGGATGGATGGATGGATGGATGGAGGGATGGAGGGATGGAGGGATGGAGGGATGGAGGGATGGAGGGATGGATGGATGGATGGATGGATGGATGAATGGATGGATGGATGGATGGGTGGATGGATGGGTGGATGGATGGAGGGGTGTATGGAGGGATGGATGGACTGATGGATGGATGGAGGGGTGTATGGAGGGATGGATGGGATGCTCAGCCCTCCGAGTGAAGAGGCGCCTTGCACAACACGAGAGGCGACCCCGCCTTCGCTAGTGATGATGGAACGTGCTTTATTTCCCGGCCGAAAGACAGAGGCAGATCTCGGTCTCCACACGTATTTTCATACCAAGCTCGCAATAAAACGCGCTAAGGTTCGCACAGCAGTGGCGCGATCGTTTTTCAGCAATCCGTTCCTTGTGGCAACGGTAACAAGGGTGTTTCAAAACTCGAACAGCATATTTTCGGAAGGCTCTCGATCAACCAGATATTTCCGAAAACATGTTGTTCTGTGTTGGCAACCTTCCTATTCTGGAAAAAAAACGAGCATTTGCTGAGAAACGACCGCACCCCTGCGCGGGCCGTAGCTCTCTTTTTAGCACTTTCCTAAGTCCATTTTCATGCACGCGCTCATGGTTATCTCTCGACACCCGTTCGACTAATTGTGCCCCCATAAGGATGTGGTTCAGCATAGGCCGGCAGACGGCAATAAGCCGGCGTCTGCTCAACGTCGAGGTCGGCAACATCTCGTCCGTTCGACCCGTTGGGAAGAATCTAACCTGAACTTTTGGAATGAAGTATATATCCGGCCTGTATCCGTGGAATGCCTCGCCCTACTCAAGGAACTCCGGACGGTGCTCGTTTTGAGCATGCCCTATCGGATCCGATGCCGTGGACATAATTGTTTGGGTACTTCGCGTAGTTCGCGCATCAGCACAGGAATACCGCCCAACATGTTGTGATACGCCGCCGACAGATCTACCCCTAGACCACCGGGGGAGGAGGGGGGGCGTGTGCCAGTTGGTGTTTGGTGTTTCTGCTGCTGCTACCACCTACTAGCACTACTACTACGACAACGACTACTACTACTACTACTACTACTACTACTATACTACTACTACTACGACTACTACTCTACTACTACTACTACTACTACTACTACTACTATACTACTACTACTACTACTACTACTACGACTACTACTACTCTACTATTACTACTACTACTACTACTACTACTACTACTACTACCACTATTACTACTACTACTACTACTACTACTACTAATACTACTACTCCTACTCCTACTACTCCTACTACTACCACTATTACTGCTACTGCTCCTACTACTACTAGTACTAGTATCACTACAGTAGGTAACGTGGGACTCAGTGAAATTGCCATGGGGACACCATGGAAGCACCACGAACTCTCCATAAAGAGGTACCACACCATGGAAGTACCATGTCAGCACTTCGGGAACAATGTGGAAGCGCCATGGAAGTGCATACGACACCACCATGAAAATCGTGTGCCTCGCCGTGTTAGTCGATGGAAACACCATCGAAGCGCCTTGGGGAGCACCGTAGAAACCCATAGAGGAACACAATGAAAGCACCGTGACACCACATAGAACCACCGTGAACGCGAATACACAACCACGGAAGGTCATGGGAGTGCATGGAAATCCCATGGAGACGCCGTGGAAACACCATGGGAGCCCCATAAAAACATCACGAAGCACGTGCCCCACCGTAAACCGCCGTGGGAACCTCATGTCCTATGGAAGCTCCATGGGAGTCCAATAAAGCCAACGTGCAACGGAAGCACCAAGGGAGCGGCCATATCCACCATTCTCCATGGAATCACCATCAAGCTCCATGAATGCGCTCTGCCATGAAGCCCCCACAAAACAGGGTTCTACACTATTTTAATTTTGCGTGGTATAGCCATGGTAACACCCATACCATGGCATCCCCACGGCATCCCATGGTGTGGCGTAGGATTTCATGACACGCCGTGGGGGGTGCTGTGGCATGCCATGGGTGATACCATGGCAACCCCCGCGACAACCGCCACGGCACTCCATGGTAACCCCACGGAATGTCGTGGCAACCCCCACGGCACCCCAATGTTCACTGACACCTAGGTTGTGGGTTAGGGTTAGGGTTTGCGTTAGGGTTCCATGGTATGCCGTGGAGGTCCATGGAAGGTTCGGTGGTATGCCGTGGAAAATGCCGTGGAAGGTTTTGCCGCAGGTGGTGCCATGCTTGGAAGTACCCTGTAAGCCCTATGGAGTCACGAAGGATAGGCAGATACCACCATGGAACCCCCATGCACGATAGGAGTCCATTGAAGCTCGATGGGCAAGACATGGGAGCTCATGAAACCACCTTGAGGCACTACCCTACGGTACCACCATGAAAGTTCACTCACGGAAGCCGCATGAGAACACCATTGAATCACCATAGAAGCAGCACGGGCGTGCATACACGCCACTCACTATGGAAACACACGAGAGAACAGCCATATGATGCTTCCATGTTTTTTTCGTGCACTTGTGGTGCTTCCGTAGTCCATCCATCGTGCCTCCATGGGCTTTCGTGGTGTTTCCGTGGTATTTTGCGTTAATCTTGATGGGCTTCCACGGTGTGTTCTTGGTGCTTACAAGGGCTTCCATTAGTCCTTCCGATGCTTCCATGAGGCGTTCTACGATAGAGGTTCACCCTAAATTTTCTGAGGCTCCTCACTTGAGGAGCTCCATACCTCACCCGAAAACTGATTTCAGCAAATAAATATCAAATTGCATTGCGGCGAATAATCCCATGGCCCGAGTCTACAAAACGTTTGTTTCGGAATCAAGACTGGCATTGAGACGATCTGGGGTCAAGGAACCAAAATACCGGAAATATATGTGCTACCTCTATCGTAGAACGGGTCCCATGTTGCCTCCATGATGCTTCATGGACCCCTCCATTGTGGTTTGATGGATGTTTTTGTGGCGCCTTCATGGGTTTTGATGGACTTCTATTCGCTGTGCCTCCACGGTGCATGAACTTCCACGGTGCTTTACCACGGTCCTATCATGGCGCATTCACGGACTTCCATGTTGCTCGCACGGCGCTGCCATTGTGCTTCGGTTGTGCTTCCATCTTTTCATGGTGCTTTTATGGACTCGATTGTTGCTTCCATGGTGCTTCTATTGACTTCTATCGTGCTCCCTCGATGCTTTCCACGGTTCTTTCATGGTGCTTTCCATGTTGCTTTCGTTGACTTCCGTGGTGTTCCCTTGGTACTTCCGTGACGCTTGGTGTTCTAATTGGTCCCCGTGGTGCTTTGTTGAGGCTTGAATCGCTCTCATGGATCCCCATGGGTACTTCCGGGGTGATTTCATATTGTTCTCGTGGAGAACCATGTAATGAGCATGCAGGCACCATGAAAACCCCATGGAAGCTACCAGGTATCTTACAAACCTAGAGCATGCGCATCTTTGCCACAAGGGCTTCCGACGTTAGCTAGGGAAACCACGCAGCAGTAAGCATCAGTCTAAACAGGGACCGCCAGGTTTCATCATCACCACACCATGGGTGGCCTCAGATTTGGGGTCGCCGGGAAAACCTTTCTCGGGATCGCTGCACGCATACATACGCGCTTGGGATTACCGGGATCGCAACGTTCGGAATCACTCCTGCACCGTCCCATGGCGCCGCCGGGGGTTCCGGAGTCGCCGCAACAACAACGTGAGGTCGTCGGAGTGTGTTTCGGGATCGGGACTGCCGGAAATGAGCGTCTTCTGAAATAAATAACCGAATCATCATCAATCGTGTAGGGATTCTGGAGCATGTTACATGGTCGTCCTCGCGAGGAAAACGGGTCACCCACACCTCCACACCCACACGTACGTCTGTGCTTAACAGGCACCCAGGGCCAGCATCATTGTACCATCCGGCTATTACGGGGGACCATAGTTAATAGGACCAAATATTGTTAGTAAAAATGGTCAAATATATAGGTTTTTATGTACACCACAGGTCCTATTAACTATGGTCCCCCGTAATAGGTGGATGGGCCAAGTTCAACAACAAAGAGAGGAACAAAAATGATGTTACGTATTGCGTTGTACTGTAGTTGGCAACGTTCCAAACTCTCTACGTCGAATACACTTTACTTTTTTTTTCAGTAAGAACGCCCACTCATACACATCAGGAGTGAGCCCGTGGATAGGCCACAGGATAATCCCCGGACGCCCGCCGGTCGGGTGCGCGTCGTCGCCGTTTACACCGTACATGGGGTCGCTGAACACCACAATCGTTCGAGACTGTGCTGTGCCAGAACATCGCTTCTGGGTTGCGGATCATTACCATCGATGATGTGTGGTACGGTGCGAGGCATGGTTTCTGGGGTCGTAGCGCCATCATGACCAGAATCGCCAGAGAGATAACTGCGTCGCCTAGGGTCGCACTAGCTTGACGGCACGAATCGGATTTTGTACGAACTACTGACTGACGCATACCGCATCTTCTTTGTACCGGGGCCGGGGGTGTACTCTGTATCATGCATGGCCGTACAGTAGTCGGATGCCCACACACCTTCGCATCCCTATAATGCCGGGACGGACCACGTCGGGTGTTTCACCGACCCGGCAGACATTGCTTGCAGCAAGCGTGAAGCGCCGTGAGGTGTTCGGCGAGTTGCATGAAGGGTGAGCCGCACCCTACTAGGAATCGCTTGTGAGGCAGACTTTTGCATAGGGATGGACAGCGTGAATGGATTGGTATACTTTCCGATGTGGCCACTTCCAGAGACAGCAATGGGGGTATAATATGTAACTGCCTCGCGGGTGCCTTACCGTAAACACTATTAATAGCGTGATACGGTTATTCCCCTTGTGCTCGATCGCCAGATAGATGTGAATGACCGCCCAAAAAACATAACGGTACGTACCCTGGTTGTTTGTCGACTGTAGCCCATGTGTTGAGCGCCATGTGTTATTACAGCGTCCTTGCCGACCGACAACACAACCTATAATATATACCTGGTAATATATATAGATCGGGGGGAAGGGGGCGTGGCATACGCGAAGGCTAGTGTTTGTGGGTACTTTGTTTATTTGCCAGCAAAGTAATCGTTGAAATGCTGTCATTCTTGAGTTACTTTAGGAGTGTACCGGTGAAAACTCTTCCTCTCCCACTGTTAGGGGGGACCATAGTAAATAGGACCTACGGTACACACAAAAATCTATATATTCACCTATTTTTACCCACAATATTTCATCCTATTTACTATGGTCCCCCGTAATAATAGCACAAACTTGTCGTCAGTTGTTCACCCACCCTTCGGGCACGACAACAACACCATGGTATTGATAGTATGGGTTGCGTTTTAGAAGCAAACGATGAGAGATAATATCACTGTGCTTTTCTGCTAGTATTGTTCCAAAAGTGAAACTTAAGCCCAAACACGGCGGCGTGCATAGCGTACGGAATAGTCTCGTACCGAGTATGTCTGCCTGCGCGTATGTTGTGAGATCCGCGCGGGCCTCAGGGTATATGTGCGCTGTTTTGGTGGTTAGAATGCCTGCCGATGATTGAAACCTTTCACAGCGGTAGTGTACCTTTATATATATATATATATATATGCGGCGTTCATAGTTGTAGCGTCAGCCATATAATGCTATATCACCTGTCGAGAGCGAAGCAGGAACGGTTGATGTTGTTTCGACATGGCAAGGGAGCAATGGCAATGTGTTTCGACATCCCAGGTAGCAGCGGGTTCCGCACGTAAACAACCGACAAACAAGGACACAGACAAGTGAACCAACCGAGAATAGATGCTTCCAACTTTCCGAGAAAACACAACGCAATGGCGTAATAATTGACACTTCCTTGCAGCTAGTTTCAGGGTCTTGAGGTAATTCGAGCTCATAATAGGATATAACAAGTTTGACTGTGTCAGCTCCATCGAGGGGTTGTATTAAGGATACCTAATTTGCTACACACTACACACCGATATCTAGGAGCCTATCTACCCACTCGTCGATAACATAGCCGCTTGTACGTGGCAGCACAACGTGATAGGGGAGCCGCTTATACGTGGCAGCACAACGTGATAGGGGGTATACAAGCAGTGCGGAATGTCACATCATGGCAATCTAGAACACAGTATGCGGCACGATCAAAGTCTACGCTCGTACTCGTAGATGAGTGTTTTTAGAATCCGAGGAACCCCAAAAATGATACCAGGTGCCTGGTGCAAATGAACGATTGTCGCAGGGGTCTTTAAGTTGGACTTCGTTTGTAGATTCTCCGTATTCTGATATATACTGAGTACCTATTTAACTAATTCGCAGCTGTGGCAAGCGTACTCGTCGTACGCTTCCTCTCCCCTCTTCTCTCTCTCTCTCCTCTTCTTCCTGCCCTGTTTTGCTACCAACAATTGACAGGACAGCCGGGTGCAGTGCCATCTCTTTCGTCATCCCTCCGGAGTTTGAGCTCACGTCATGATGCAAACGGCGGGTTAACCCATTTATTTAGTACTGCAGTCCCGTTTTGGGGGCAAACCCCTTGGAATTAGACTGGTTTGTGCCCCCAAAATCGGGACTGCAGCACTAAAGGGGTTAACCCCGCCTGGGAACCTTTCTTTGCTTCCTGCGGGCTCTCTGGCGCGACTCCGCAGCCGCACTGCACGTCTCTCATGGAGAGACCCCGCTCAAACAATGGCCACACGCACGTCTCTCACGGAGAGACCACATCTCTCACGGAGAGACCCCGTTCAAACAATGGTCAACACTCATAGTGTATCCGCAACGTCGTTCGTTTGGCTGTAGTACCGAGTCTGTACTACTACTGTTAACCCGTTTAGCACCGCAGTCCCACATGTATGTGGGGACAAAGCACTGAAATTATGAGTAGTTTGTCCCCAAAACGGGACTGGGGTCCTAAAAGGGTTAAGCTCTTGTCCGTTGGGCTGAAGGCAAAATGTTAACCAATCGCCTGCCCGATCTAAGCCTCATAACACCCCCCCCCCCCTGGAACGGACCGGATATATATACGGGTCGATGTGTGACACCTACACGCGGTTCCAATTTCTTACAAGTATCATCTCCAATAGGGGATCCATAAGGGTCGATCTTAACGAGGGCTGTTTTTAGTTTTTTTTCAGTATTTTCACGAAATTTCGGTATTTTTTTGTCGTTTTTTTCCTATAATATTATAGGGAAAATTTAAATACCGAAATTTCGGGAAAATACTGAAAAAAACTGAAAACACTCCTCGTTAAGATTGACCCAAGTATTTTTCAGATTCTTGACATGAGGAAATTTACTTCAATTATTATTATTTCTCTTGCCATCCGACAATGTGCAGCATGATCTTCAACATGGATCACTCGTAACTTTCCCGAAAGAAGAAAACCTCGGAAACAAAAGGAAACCCATGCACCAAGTCTACCTCCCTTCCGTGCCAACTTTCAGCTTGTCTACTCTATTTGCTTTAATCCTTTTAGGACCCCAGTCCCGTTTTGGGGACAAACTACTTACAGTTTGAGTACTTCACCCCACATATGGGAGTGCGGTGCTATAAATTTCATGGTGGACGTGAGATTCGAATTCATGGCCAACGGCCCATGTTCTACCGTCGTCGCCTCGTGACAACAGCACACAAACGTTTATTATGCGCCAATCCATGCCGTTGCCAATCGATTGGAGTGCTTACAAGGCAGCAAGGACACTTCGGGCAAAATATATATATGCCATCCAGAGCAACTCCTGGTGCACCACTGTAGTATTAATAGTTCAATCCCGCCTGCCACATTCTACAGTATGATAACAACAATGACGACTGCCAACACAAAACCATACTGCCTGTGGCACATCCGGTGTGCTATTTTTTTGCTATCGCTAGGTTACGGGATGCGCCTGCAATATGTATAGGGGGGCGGGGAGGGGGGGGATGCCGTGTGTCTGAGTACGAGACGGTTATTATGCCACGGTGATGACTCTCCCTGCGAGCACATCTATGCAGCAGTATCTTTCTGTATGGATCATACAGCTCTCTTTTACATAATATATATATATATATATATACCTGGTATATATATATATTCGCATTTTACACTTTGTGTTTACATATTTGTATAATAATGCTGTATATATATACTGATTTTGTGTGGGCGGGCGGGAAGGGAGGCGGGATATGCCGTGTGTGTCCGTGTACGAGACAGTTAGTTATATCATGGTCAAGAAAGAGTATCCCTACGAGCTTTGTGACTGCTGTGTGTGGTTTTCGATATATATGCCTGGTGCTTTCACTTTTCTCGGTGGAACATCGCGCTGACAATATAAAGTTGTGTGTGTTCTGCCATCATCATGTAATAAAATGTGCCGTTATTTTCACCTGACCCGGTCGACCCCCTGACACCAAAGGGAGCCTAAATATTAATACCACCAGGTAGTTAATATCAATATTAATATTACGGGGGACCATAGTTAACAGGACCTATGGTACACATAAAAACCTATATGTTTGACCATTTTTACTAACAATATTTGGTCCTGTTAACTATTATTCCCTCCCGTAATATTAATAGTAACCTACACAGACAGGGTGTCGTGTTCCATAATTTCCCAAGTTTCAGATCGTTCTTGAAATCATGGACTCTGTGGACGTTTTCTATGTTTTCTGTGTTTTCGCTCCCTGTGGCCCCTTACTATTCTTGAGTGTTTTTTTTTTTTTTTTTTTTTTTGCTCATCCCATTTATTATCTTCGCACATCTTCTTCTCTCTCTTTTAATACCGCAGTCCCGTTTTCGGGGACAAACCAGTCAAATTCCGAGTATTTTGTCCCCAAAACGGGACTGCGGTTCTAAAGGGGTTAACAACAAAACAGACTACCCGGTACTACTGTACCACTGCAGGTATTAAAATATACCAGGTAGTACGAGAGGTCAACTTTCTCAGTTCTGTTGCCCACCTTCTCACCCCTTATTAGCCAACCTATAGAACTGCAGTCCCGTTTTGGAGACGACGAACCACTTAGAATTTGAGTGGTTTGTCCCCAAGTCGGGACTGCAGTCCTAAAGGGGTTAGGTTTGATACCACAGGTTGTATGCTACTTGTACAAAATACTAGCACAGAGGTACTTATTAATAATACGGGGGACCATAGTTAATAGGACCAAATATTGTTAGTAATAATGGTTAAATATATAGGTTTTTATGTACACCATAGGTCCTATTAACTATGAAAATAGTACATGTACATACGAGTACAAGGTATGATATATTATCATGATACGGGCGTAGGTAATGTTTCACCGTCCGTCGCCCCTTATAAACTTCAGCTTTCACGTCGCATGCACCATCTTTAGTCCCATCGTGCACACACACTGACTGCTGTTGTTAGGCTGCTGCTGTGTACACGAGATCTACCTGTTGGTGGTCAGAAATTAGTACACACGCGAGTATAAAAGGGTTTGTGTCGACGGCTGGTGTTCTGTTTCTGTCATTAAATCTACTCTGAGAGTCTGTTGTTTATGCGTTACGTGCGTACCTGTGAAACCATTTTTTTTGTGTCGCCATTTGGGGAGTGCGATAACCGCCGCCAGGGAGAGCAATCGCCGCAATCGTTTCCCGGATGCCCGTTAACAGTACCCGAGCAATCGTTCCGCGGGTACCCGCTAAATTTGGTGGCGGGCACTCTCGATATACCCGCCGGGTACCCGCTACCCGGTTCGCGTAATGGCTCCGATTTTGTGGCGGGTACCAGCTATTATTGTTTTTATTATGCTTGCCTTTTTTTTTTTTTTTTTGCTCATCCCATTCATTATCTTCGCCCATCTTCTTCTCTCTCTCCATCCAACTCGTAACTCAGATCCGGGGTCACATAGCAGGCTCTTCTCCCCCCTTCCCGCTACGGTACGTGCCTTCATTTTTATCGCGAGAAGATTTCAGCCTTTTCTTCCCTCGTCGACTCGCATCGCCTTCCGACAATCAATATAGCGTAAAAGCCGGTCGCCCCGGTGGTTCAAGTGGTTAACCTCGAATTCTACTTGTTTGAGTCCTGGGTTCGAGCCCTAGGAGGGTCGGACTTTGACTTTATTTGCTAAAATAAAAAATAAAAAGGGATTCAATTGTTGAGAGCGCCTTGCAGCGTGGGTAGGCACAATTCGGTGCGAGTCGACGAGGGAAGAAAAGGCTGAAATCTTCTCGCGATAAAAAATGAAGGCACGTACCGTAGCGGGAAGGGGGGAGAAGAGCCTGCTATGTGACCCCGGATCTGAGTTACGAGTTGGAAGGAGAGAGAGAAGAAGATGTGCGAAGATAATAAATAGGATGGAAAAAAAAAAAAAAAAAAAAAAGAAAAGATGCTGTTCCCAATATATATATATAAACCGAGAGTATCCTAGCGATTAATAGTGGCGGCGGGTATGCGGCGGGGTACACAGCTCGACGGCATAACACCTGCACGTATAATACGAGTACAGCGTTCGTACATCTCATAGCTATCTATTTGATATCTGTAGGATCCTGTACTCCCTCGTAGATTTCTTTGTTTGAATTTCATCGGGAGTTCACCGGACAGCAGTACTCTGTACTCTTCATCCTTTTAGGACCGCAGTCCCGTTTTGGGGGCGAATCACTTATAGTTTGACTGGTTTGTCCCCGAAATGGGACTGCGGTTCTAAAGTTAACATATATACGCGGATTTCCCTACCATAAAATCTGAACTGCTGGTGGTGTGTACTCGTACCTTGGCTGTGTACCCCCTTTTGCCAGGTAATATTCAATCCCTTATTGTTGTTGTTGTTGTTGTCGTTGTTGTTGTTTTCATGTCCAAAATGTCGAAATATTGAGTCCGCGTGGTCACAGAAAAAACGCCTAAAACAACTGCTGTTCTGCAGTATACCAGGTACTTTTCGCGGCGTAGACACAACGGGTATACTTATACATACATATGCAGCACCAGTAGTAGCATGGATATCGTCTGCATATATATCCAAATCGTCGTCTTTGCCGGGCATGGAAAGGCCGGCGGTTGACGACACGCGACGCACGACAACAACATACGGTAATAAATAATAAGAGAACACATCATTCTACGTATGTCGACGGGTAGAAAGAACGGTTGAAGAACACACACATACACACACACACACGTAAAGCGCAGAACGCGCAAGGTAAGACACACCACATCGGCCACGAATGAATTCAGACGCGGTTTCATCCAGAACATGGGGGGCACGCACAGCGAAAATGAAATGAAATGGTGGCTTTGGGAAAATTCCGTCGAGAAGGTTGCACCTATGACGCATCGATCGCTCGGCGTATGATATTCACAGTTCCCTGTTGTCGAGAGTCCCAGCTTCGAAAATCGTCCGAGAGGTGTATACGTATATATATACGTGTATACGGTATAATTTCTTCTCCGTACTTGCTTGAGTAAATGGGAGCGAGGTGATCTGCTCCAACCTCCAACCTTATGACCCGTGAAGTCGACAGCAGAAGCAGTGGGCGGGGCTTCCGAGTGCTTCTCGAAAAACTTGGAGTCGGAAGAATGAAATAAGTGGCACAGCCAATAAAAAAGTGGCAGTTTACGTAAATTAGACTATTTACGTATACATTTGGACACCACATCTCTCTGATCCCCCCTAAAAAGTCAAACCCGTACGGTACGTTGAGCGCCCAAAAACGTAAATATGTCGGCTGTGATGACAGCCATATATTGACGCTTGACGGACAGCCGTCAAGGAAATGTTGGGAATACTTAAATCTGGTATGTTTGATAAATATACCAGGGTATTTCCCTAGACGGGGTCAATATCACAGTTCGGTGATCGTCAAGACCGCGTCAACCACAACAATCAATTTTCGCATTATTTTTCATCGCATCCACACCATCGTGCGTGGCTCGAGTCTGTACGTAAAACTCTTGGAAGTAGTGTGGGGTCTGAAGTTGTGGTGGGCCCTCACGTGTAACAGTCCCTCTCCTCCTGCTTTGTTCTGCGTTACCACCACCACCACCACCACCGCCGGACTTCGGAGCGAAGCCTTCGTCCCGAAGCGCGTACGACCAACGGTCTTTTGCGCGGACAGGCGGCACCGAGCGACGGGGGTGTACTCGTAAACCATCGAAGACGTCCTCCGATTTGAAAACAACGCGGAGGGAGAGAAAGAGAGAGAGAGGCGAGCGTGGTTGGCAGGAGGAACACAGAAAGAAGACGATGCTCCTTCCTCGACGCGGCGTAGGCCTTGCCTTGTCTGGAATCGCCACGCTGGGTGGTGTTGCCGTCGATGGTCTGGCCGTGGGGTCTGGTCACACGTGCGTCGTTCTTGATGACGGATCTGTAAAGGTAAGAAAAGGCATGAAGAGAGGCAACCTATCGTCTCTACCGCCAGTTGGCTTCGAAGCCAGAGCTCGGGGAAATGGTGCGTACACACAATAGGAGTTTGAAGGCAGCCACTGCAGCGGTAGCCGAGGTGTAGATCGTATCCTGGTGGATGTGTGTACAGGTGCGCGCGCGTTTGGTTTTGGGTTTGTTCTCGTTTGTTTGTTGTGGCAGCTCATCAAGTAATCACAGGCAGGTGGTGTGGTTTGACAAAATTCCTGGCGACAAGTCGGAACCAAAACATGGTGCTGATAGCTGAGCTCTTCCTTCCTGCTGTGGCTTCGGCAGCGATGCATGCCCTAATATGCCTTTGAATACCGCTTGCAGCCTCATGAACCAATCACCCCCCTGCCTTCTCTCGGCACCACGCCTGTCTATCTGTGCCTCGCATGAACAACCGCTCGCATTTTCTATCGTTCCATCGAACTCAGTGCTTCGGCCTGAACGACTATGGGCAGCTCGGGCTAGGCGACAAGGTGGACCGAGGAGGGAGTCCCTCGACCATGGGAGACGACCTGGCAGCGGTGGACTTTGGCGCTGGAGCTCCTGCAGTCGTTGCCATGTCGGCGGGAGAAGGACATACGTGTGTCATCTTCTTGGGCGGGAGCCTGAAGGTATGATACGCCTTAATGCGTCATACCAGCCAGGTACACATGCAGGCAGCACGAGCACCACAGCAGCTTAGCTGGTGGAGGACCTGTAAAAACCAATACCTGATACGTGAAAAACTCGACGAGTACTGCGCACTACATAGATACATACAGCAGTAAGTATTGATATTAACAGCAGTACCAGCGACCAATCAATGCAGCAACAGCAGTAGGTACTTACGTGAAGGAACTCAAGGGAAGCTTCCTTGTGTACCTGGTACGTTGGGAACCGATGTATCTATCTATAGCCGGTCGCCCCGGTGGTTCAAGTGGTTAAGCTCGAATTCTACTTGTTTGAGTCCTGGGTTCGAGCCCCAGGAGGGTCGGACTTTGACTTTATTTGCAAAAATAAAAAAAAGGGATTCAATTGTTGAGAGCGCCTTGCAGCGTGGGTAGGCACAATTCGATGCGAGTCGACGAGGGAAGAAAAGGCTGAAATCTTCTCGCGATAAAAAGGACGGCACGTACCGTAGCGGGAAGGGGGGAGAAGAGCCTGCTATGTGACCCCGGATCTGAGTTACGAGTTGGAAGGAGAGAGAGAAGAAGATGTGCGAAGATAATGAATGGGATGGAAAAAATAAATAAATAAATATTGACGTTCAGTTCACAGAGTACCAGACGTTCATTTACTCATTTACAGAGTACCAGCGCAGCAGTGAGGAAGGAGAGTGGTACTATTAATACGACAGCACAGAAGTGCATCATTATCTCACGACTATTACTAATAGTGTACAGGACGCCGTATCACAAGTGTACAGGACGCCCCGGGCGAATAAATCTCCTCTCTGCTTGGGTCAGTATTTCGGCTTTAACAAAATGCTCCCGCTTGTTTTACCTGGTACTACTCCTCCTGGTGTACGAAGGTGGCCTGTATACTCTGTACTCTGCTATTAATATTTGGGCACTGAAGCGAGCAGCCTGAATTTCTGAAAATTCTCAGCCGCCGGCATGCCAAAATGCGAGCCCACACGGGCGAATGCGAAGAAAACATACTGGTACCTATGAATCTCGACTCTGCAGCAGCCACAGCCACGTCGAATCGTGGGGCAGACGTTTGCACTCGTACTCGTACCTCGTGCATACGTAGATATTTATCATGGTCATACATACATACCAGGTATGTGTGTGTGTGTGTGTGTGTGTGTGTGTTCTTCACATTAAACCGTTCTTTCTACCCGTCGACATCCAGCACAACCAGTGTCCGTGCCGATTCTTCCATCCTAGAAGAGATACAAGTTCTGTGGTCACAAAGCTACGCCACAGAGATACTACGTTGCCACGTGTGCAGTGTGAACTGCAGTGGGCAATGCAAAGCCATGTCATCATACTAGATACGACAGGCACGACATACGCAATCTATGAAATAGTGAAACGAAAAGAAACAATCAAAGAGAAAACAAAACAAGGTAGACAAGTCGAAAAAGAAAAAGAAGAAAAATGAAAGCAAAATCTAAGAGAAACAATCTGTCGTGCCCCCCCCCCCGCAGGCGAGGTGGCCTACACTTGAAAAAGAACGAGCTGGAAAAAAGAAGAAATAACAAAAGACACCACTGCTTGTGAACAGAGTAAGACAAAGAACCAAGGAGAAAGTAACAAGGAAAAATAACAAAGGGGAAATAACAGGCAGACCAAAGCCCAAAGCACCTTCTAGGTGGCGGCAGCAGCTTGTGGTACGAGTAGTATAGCCAGGTTCTCCCTGCTAATCCGCCTGGTACCTTGCTACCCAGACTGCCGTCTCCGCCCTGCGTTCGTCAACTATGCCCAGCCCCTTGGCGTCAGACAATACGAGCCGAGCAGAGCAGGTTCGTCTTCCAACCACGCCACACGGCTCCTTGAGTACGGCTTATCAATCAGAAAAGGAAGAGGAAGAGAAAAAATGAAATGAAAATCACGGAGAGTCAGCGCAAGAAAAAAATGTAAGAGTGTTCGAACTTCCTGGAACTCGATGACGGCGGTGAACAGTCTGCACATTTACCCGTATCAGTATAAACCTCGGTACTTCGCTGATGGGGTATACCTGGAACACACTAATTATCAGATATCGCAGTCGTTTTGATCGGACGCGCGATACTCGTACGCGTAGTTATGAGGGTTATCGTATCGCACGTTTGGCATTTTCGTATTTATTTTCCCCCCATTTTTTCAATTTTTGTCTCCATTTATAATCTTGACCCTTCTTCTTTTTTCGCTCCTCTTTTGTATTGTATTCATGTGTAGTCTGTGATCGTAACTCAGATCCGGGGTGACCTATGATACTGCTGTACTTTTTTTTTTTTCTTTTTTTTTTTTCTCATCCCATTCATTATTCTTCTTCTCTCTCTCCTTCCAACTCGTAACTCATTTCCGGGGTCACATAGCAGGCTCTTCTCCCCCCTTCCCGCTACGGTACGTGCCTTCATTTTTATCGCGAGAAGATTTAATTAAGCCTTTTCTTCCCTCATCGACTCGCATCGAAATTTGTGCCTACCCACGCTGCAAGGTGCTCTCAACAATTGAATCCTTTTTATTTTTTATTTTAGAAAATAAAGTCAAACGTCCGACCCACCTGGGGCTCCAACCCAGGACTCAAAACACAAGTAGAATTCGAGGTTAACCACCGGGGCGACCGGCCTGCTCTATTTATATTAATATTAATAGTTGGGTTTTCTTAACCCTTTTAGGACCGCAGTCTCGTTTTGGGGACAATTGGGACAAATGACTTGGAATTTGACTGGTGTGTCCCCAAAACGGGACTGGAGTTCTAAAAGGGTTAACCCCCCCACGCTGCGGTTGGACTTTTGACCCCTTGTTCTTCCCCCGTCGACTCGCATCGAATCGCGCGGTTCCCCACGCTGCTATTACTAGTAATATTCATATTTAATAGCAATATTGAGAGATCAATAGGCGCGCTGAGCAATTGATTCCGTTTTTTAACTTTTTTTTTGGAGGCAATAAATACGTGATGACCTGGTGCTCGTATGTATATTATACTGAAATAGAATATTTTTTTACGTGGTACTCGTCTGTACTGGCTTTTTATTTTAGTCCTACTCTGTCGTACTGAACGAAAAGCTTCTAAATAATAAGAATAATAGATGTGTACCAGTATCAAATACCTGGGATGGGAATGCTTATAAATAAATTCCCTTTGCCTTCCGACCATGTGCGCCAGGGATATGTAACTACTATAGTTGCTCGGTGTCTGTGCGCGCAACAGGCGACGCAAACGTGTTGCGCGCCGCAAGCCCTAGAAAAACTGCGGTATATATGCCGAATATATGCCCGAACCCCAAGTAAGGGCCCATCTTAACGGGGAACTCTATTTGGGGGTAAAATTTCAATTTCAATGAATTTTAATTCGATTTCGAAAAAAAAACGTGTTTGTAACAGCGTACTAGTTGTCAATAAAAAAAGAATTCTGGAAGAATGCGCCGCGTCCCACGACGCCCAGCAGACAAACAGCGACGAGCGTAGACGAGAGCGAAGGTTTGCGCTTCCGCGTGCGCGCCACCGCCGGCCTCTTTCTCTTTTTGGTCGCGCGGGATAGGAAGCTATCACTCTCAGGATGTCTTGGGTGGGCGGAGGAAGCCCTCAAGCGCCACGTGCGGAACAGTAGCGGTGATGCAGCTACCGAGGTCCCGAGCGTATCCTCCGTGTTTTTGCTCATTTGCTCGGTTTTCGCGATTGTTGGCCGATCGGGAAGGCCGAAAAATTGGGATTACGGCCGCCATGATACTTGTGAGGCGCCACCGCCGGGGTACGATGTGCTATGGTGTGTGGGCGTGGGTGCGGCTATTGATCCGGTCACCTCTCGTTGAGGTTCGCGTTTTATCGCCTCGATTGTGGTCGCCGAAGCGGCCTAGAATCGCCCCGGACTCCACCGAGGGTGTTGGCCCACCATAAACATGCTACGTCAAGTCCGAGGAACTCCCGAATTCCAAATTGGAATCCGAAAAATCACACGAAAAAAGTCCAAAAGACTTTTAGCTTGAATTCAAATTTTCTAATTTGCCTGCTTGGTCTTTCACTCTTCGGCCAATCTGGTGCAAATTAAATCAGGAAAAAGCAAAACAATCAAATCGAAAAAAGTAACAACCCCCGTTAAGATGGGCCCTAACAAAATGCGTTCGAACGCCTTCGGAACGTCGAAAAGGCGTGTATCGGGGTCAGAAGCTAAATTTACATTTTTCTGCTATAAAAAAAGGGCCTATGACGTATTTAAATAAATTTGCCTGCGGCGAATCAATGAAAGGGGTTCATTTTTTTTGTTTTTTTAAAGACGAATTTGAAAAAGAGTGTTTTTTTTTTTCAACAATGGCGAACAAAAAAAAGCCGCAATTTTTTTCGCCCCTGCGCCCCAAAACGTTTCGCGCCCTATATTGCGAATCGCGCTGCACTAACTAGCCCTAATGTGCACTGCGCTATTTTTCAGAATGAAGAAGCTGACACAATCAAGTCGTAAAAAAACCATTGAAAGTAGGTCTCTTATGCAGTAGGATATGCAGTCAGTTGGAAATGGTGCTATCGGCACGTTCGCACGAGCTGTTGCCCCGAAAATGCGCGAACCTGTTGTTTCTCGTCTCAAAAATGATTTGGACTTTTCTCCAAGCGAGCCGGTCGCACCGGTGGTTCAAGTGGTTAACCTCGAATTCTACTTGTTTGAATCCTGGGTTGGAGCCCCAGGTGGGTCGGACTTTGACTTTATTTGCAAAAAAAAAATGGATTCAATTGTTGAGAGCGCTTGCAGCGTGGGTAGGCACAATTCGATGCGAGTCGACGAGGGAAGAAAACGCTGAAATCTTCTCCCGCTAAAAATGAAGGCACGCACCGTAGCGGGAAGGGGGGAGAAGAGCCTGCTATGTGACCCCGGATCTGAGTTACGAGTTGGAAGGAGAGAGGAGAAGATGTGCGAAGATAATGAATGGGATGAGAAAAAATAAAGAACAAAAAAGACCTATCTATGTAGAGCTGTTTCCGGCATCTCCAGGTGCCCATTTGCAAGGAAATCACCACCGGCGCTTTTTCGATCCTACTGGGTCAATACAATTACAATCCCCGATTGGTTTTGATAAAAAGTTTTTCCCGATCCGAATTGATCGCAATCGTATTGGACCCAGTTGGATCGGAAAAATACCGAAGGAGATTTCTTGCAACTGGGCACCCGGATAAGCGGGAAACAGCTCTAGTCATGGGGAAGAGTCCAAGTCATTCTGGGGCGAGAAACAGGAGTTTCGTACCGTTTCGGGGCAAAAGCTCGTGCGAACGTGCCGATAGCACCATTTCCAACTGACTGCGAATCCGACTGCATAAGAAGTGCCCTTACGCTTTATTTGTCCACGTACGTATCGTTTTTCTTTTCTTGTTGGTAGGTCTTTTTTTTTTTTTTTCCTCATCCCATTCATTATCTTCGCACATCTTCTTCTCTCTCCTTCCAACTCGTAACTCAGATCCGGGGTCACATAGCAGGCTCTTCTCCCCCCTTCCCGCTACGTTACGTGCCTTCATTTTTATCCCGAGAAGATTTCAGCCTTTTCTTCCCTCGTCGACTCGCATCGAATTGTGCCTCGCTGCAAGGCGCTCTCAACAATTGAATCCTTTTTTATTTTTGCAAATAAAGTCAAAGTCCGACCCACCTGGGGCTCGAACCCAGGACTCAAACAAGCAGAATTCGAGGTTAACCACTTGAACCACCGGGGCGACCTTGTACATCGTATTGACTTCTGCTTGACGAATTCTTGGATGAATCGAATATCGAAACATTTAACGTCGTTTATATTTTTTCATGCATTTCATGCATCGGTATCGTACTTGTCACACTCGATTCTCGTTCGACAACCAACATTAACCCACCCACACCAACGTGGCGTTCCTCATCCAAAATATCGACCTGTTGTCGATATTACCTTGCCTAAAAAACCAGATGTCTAATTTGGTACCAGCAGGTATTCATTTATCCAGTTGAGTTCACGTAAGGGGCGGAGCAGGAATACATCGCCCACTGCTGTGCTTACTGCACACCAGGTACATCCGTGGCAACGTGGTATACCGTAGCGGGAAGGGGGGAGAAGAGCCTGCTATGTGACCACGGATCTGAGTTACGAGTCGGAAGGAGAGAGAGAAGAAGATGTGCGAAGATAATGAATGGGATGAAAAAAAAATCAAAAAAAACAAAAAAACAAATCTGAGGCGTAGCTTTGTGACAACAGAACTTGTATCTCTTCTAGGATTGTGAAGAATCGGCACGGACACTGGTTGTGCTGGATGTCGACGGGTAGAAAGATCGGTTTAATGTGAAGTGAAGAACACGCGCACACACATATACGAAACCTCCTCCCCTCATCCATCCTCCTCTCGCGTCTTGGCCAGTTTCGTGTGGAATTTTGATATCGAGATCCCCGACTCTCACTGGAGTCATTCGACAATCGACTCTCCCTCTCTCGCGCTATGAAGATTTTTGGTGGCCCGCTGCGGGTTGAAATCGAAACTGGGTTAAATTGGAAGCGCGTGCGCGAAGTATTAATAGAGAGCAAGGGTCATGTGGCGGTCCCAATCCTAGGCGCCAGCTGTGGGCCGAGGCAGCTAACGTGGGAATCTTTCACGAAGGTGTACAGCAGTTTTACAGAAGTATCACACGCATACGACAGCAGCAGTAGGAAAATACGACATGTTCTTGCGGAACGAGCAACAGCAGCCAGCAGCATAGAGCAGTGCTGACGGCTGACTCTCTGCCATCTATTTTAAACCAGGGACACACACCGATGGTATGTTTCAATCAAAGTGTGAATTCCCGCCAAAAGTCTGGCCAATGGTCGTACTGAGTTTTCCCGCCAAAACTTATTCGAACGTATTTTTCATCGTATTCAAATAGTGTACGGGTTAGGGGTATACGTCGTACCAGGTACTTCGTATCATGCTGTATGATTCGTATGGCGTACCTAAACAACCACGGTCATCGTTTTATTAGTGTGTGTGTACTTCACATTAAACCGTTCTTTCTACCCGTCGACATCCAGCACAACCAGTGTCCGTGCCGATTCTTCGGTCCTGTTCGCCCTTTGATTATAGTGCTTACTGCAGACCCGTTTTGGGGGCAAACTATAGAAATATAGTATAGTTTGTCCCCAAAATGGGACTGCAGTTCTCGAAGGGTTAATAGAAGACATACAAGTTCTGTGGTCACAAAGCTACGCCACTAATATATTAGTCCATTGTTTTTCGTTTTGTTTTTTCTCATCCCATTCATTATCTTCGCACATCTTCATCTCTCTCTCCTTCCAACTCGTAACTCAGATCCGGGGTCACATAGCAGGCTCTTTTCCCCCCCTTCCCGCTACGGTACGTGCCTTCATCTACATCGCGAGAAGATTTCAGCCTTTTCTTCCCTCGTCGACTCGCATCGAATTGTGCCTACCCACGCTGCAAGGCGCTCTCAACAATTGAATCCCTTTTTTTATTTTTATTTTTGCAGATAAAGTCCTTGGCAGACAGCGGCTTTGACTCGACATGCCTTGGCCTTGACCTTCACCAAATTACTCTCAATAGGTTTTGGTCTGGCACGCTCGGCAATATCTTGGCAGCGTACATTCTGCCTTGCTGGACAGGTTTCCTGACATCTTCGACAGGAGGAGAGCAGCAATAGTCGCCCGTGTGATGTGATATTCGTACTTTAACAGATGTTGTGTATTTTTTTTATGCAACCATTGTTTCGACCACGTCGACATCATTGAAATGATCGTACCAGTATGTATATCGTTCGTTTGTCACCTCGAGAATTATTATTTTATGTCCGGTTCTGCCGTATAGAGGAACTATTTACGAGGTACGATGTTCCAGTTGGAGTCCCAAAGACAAACAAACAAGCATGATTTTTGACAGAATTTCGTGAAACACACGACGTTCTTGGGTCCTGTCGAGGAATAGATACATGGCGCATCTTGCTCGAAAAAATCGGATAACGCACAAGGGCCAACGAACACCCGAGGGCTACGTACCAACGAGACGAGCGACGCCCCGCTTCCTCCCCGGGACGCCGTGGACAGCGGCCGATTGTCTCTGCTGACAGCGCCGAAGAGGCAGTCGCTCTTGGGATGTCTTCGGTGGGCGGCGCAGCCCCGGAGCCCCACGCAGGCAGCAGCGACAAGGATACGGCGATCGGATTTCTCAGCGAAGTCGTGACCTGGTCGGTGCTCTTGTGGTTTCCGAGGTAGAGAGGGGTGAAGAACTGGCTATGCAACGGCCTTGTACGTAACCTTTTGAGGCGCCGCGGATGTTCTAATCGGTGCTAGGGGCGGTCGGACCTCGCGCCGCGGCTGCTCGGGTGACCCTGTCCGTCGGGAAAGCTAGATCCGACTTTGAAGCAGTCGACGACTCAAGTGTGCGTGGCTTACCGCGGTGTTAGGAAAACATACCCCGTCGAGTTGAACAAACTCCCCAAATTGAACAACGCGAAGAGCAAAAGAAGTCCCAAGACGACTTTTGGTCGAATGTTTTTTTTCCGTTTTATTGAAACCAAAAGTCGAAATGCCTGCTTGGTTATTCGCGTTTCGACCAAGTAGACATCGAATAAAGCGAAAAAAATATCTTCGAAATCTAATACAAACAACCCTTGGCTAATACAGGTTTTCACTCTTTTAGGGCTGCAGTCCTGTTCTGGAGACAATCGGGGACAAATTAGTTGAAACTTGAGTGGTGTGTCTCCATAACGGGACTGCGGTTCTTGAAGCTTTTGAGCAGAGCAGACAACGCAATGCCATGTCAGCGTACTGGATACGACCGGCCGACAGACGCATGTTGAACAAGAGAAAATGAAAGATCTACGTCTAACGAATCAAAACCACGAAGAAAATCGTAGAAAAAAAAAAAAAAAGTCGTGCCCCCCTGTAGGGGATGTTTTTTGTTCTTGTTTTTTTAATCATCACTTCCACTTTCCAGCCTAACTCGTAGGAAGTTTCACCCTCGACGATCTTTAGGACAAGCCGTGGTCACAGGTGTCTACCCTTCTCCCCCCCGGTACGTGCCTTTTTTTTTTGTCGCGCATAGGGTTCAGCATTCCCACTGCTCGTCGATTTTCATCGAATGTAGCTAACTCCCGCTCTCGCGCTTTCCGCTAATCGATTTCTTTCATGCAAGAAAAAGTCCCTACGAGCATGCACTCGGTGGGACTTGAACCCACGAAATTGATCTTGATAGGCACGCGTACCACCTACCAAGCCGCCGGGGACGCCGCTAGTGGTAGACAATCAATGCCAATACAGAACGAGCAAAATAAACAATACCACCAAAACACAACGCGACGGAAAAACAAGGAAATGGCAGGCAAACCGAAGCGCAACGATAAAGGGCACACCCAGGCCGCCGCAGCATTTGGCGGTACTATACGAGTACCACAGACAGGTTCTACAGACTATTCGGTCTGGTACGCTGCTACCCTGTCTACCATCTCCGTCCTGCCTTCGTCAACCATACCCACCCCCAGAGAGGGTGCGCCAGACGACGAGAAGCAAGCGAAGTAGGCTCGTCATCCACCGACCCGACAACTTCTTGCGTGAGGGCACGAAGGAAGAATATTGAATTTATCAACACTAAGAACATCACGCAGGATCAAACAAAGCGCGACAACAACAAGAAAGAAAAAAAATAACACGGAAGGCAGATTACGTTCGAATCAGCTGCAGCAGTTAGTAGGTGGCTCGAGTAGCGTAAACATGCTCCGCTTACTACTCTGCAGTCGGCCGGGTGCCTCGCTTTTCGCTACCCTTTTAGCCGTCTCCTTCCTACTTTCGTCCACCTCGGTTTTCCCTTGCGCTTCTCCAGTTGCCCCCCCCTCCCCGCATTCGCTTGGTCGGGCTTCCTTCCACTCTTCCTGTTGCCCCCCCCCCCCCCTCCCCCCCATTTACGTTGGGCGCCACCCGCGGCCGACGCGCGACGCTGCCTACTCGGCTGTGCCTCAACCTTTGTGCCACCTCACCATGAACTGTTCGGCTGCTTCGAGGACCCCCCGGTACCACTTCCCCGCCTTTTTTGCTGCAGTGGACCACAGCACGGTCTCATCAACTCCAGACATGAAGGGAGAGTATTCCGTTGATCTTTCGGTGTCTCGGAACTCTCCGAGCTCTTTGACCACATGCACCTATTCCAAGGCTTGGAGTGTCCGCTGTGACGGAATTACCTACTGAGGTATAGGGGTAAAAGACCGATCGATTACCTAGCTCAGGGTAATCCTCAGAACACTCTCCCCTCTCTGAACGGCTGGATCTTGGGGATGTCGGTACCATATACGGCCGTACGTTGACCGACCCTGCTTCGCTTTAAATACCTGGGGAACCAGGAAGAAAGTTGATTGGCACGCACGGGGCAAGCGTTTCTACGTATAGAAGAGACGTTCGAAGTGAGATTCGAACCCGTGTCCTCGACGGTTTCAAAATGTGATGGTACTACCTGCTGAGGTATAAGTACGTAGGAGTAAAAGACCGATCGATGAGTACCCAGCCCAGGGCAATCCTTGTAACACCTCCAGTTATCAGGTTCTCCCCACCAGCCATCGTCCCGAACATTTACCCACTGGGCAATCCTTGCTTTGCCGCGCTACGGTCTCCGCACAATAGAGCCGCCGTTTGCGGATGGTCGTCGTTTCGATGCTCTCCCAACGTGTCATATTTTCCGAGTGCTCGCCGTCATTCTACAGACGCGCTGATTCTCCGTGATTTTCATTTTATTTCGGTCTCTTTCCTTTTTTCGATTGATATGCCGTATTGAAAGAGTCGTGCGGCGTGGGATGATGACGAGCCTGCTCTGCTTGCTTCGTATTGTCTGACGCCAAGGGGGTGGGCATAGTTGACGAACGCAGGGCGGAGACTGCAGTCAGGGTAGCAAGGTACCAGGCGGACTAGCAGGGAGAACCTGGGTATGCTACTCGTACCAAAAACTGCTGCCGCTACCTGGAGGGCCCTCGGTTCTTTTTGTCTCACTCTGTTTACAAGTAGCGGTGTCTTTGCTCTTTTTTATTTTTACCCAGCCCGTTCTTTTCAATCAAGTGTTTTGCCACATCGCCTGCGCGCGGGAGGGGGGGGGTTACAACACTTTGTTACTTCTATTATTATTATTTCTCTTGCCATCCGACAATGTGCAGCATGATCTCCAACATGGATCACTCATAACTTTCCCGAAAGAAAAAAAACTCGGAAAGAAAAAACCCATGCACCAAGTCTACCTCCCTTTTGCGCCATCATTCGGCTTGTCTGCTTGTCTACTCTATACGCTGTCTTTGCTCCTTTTTTTTGTTGGTATTTTCGCCTTTGGATTAGTCTTCGTTATTGTTTTCTCTTTGTTTGTTTCCTTTCGTTTCTCCATTTCATAGAATGTGTATGTCGAGCTTGTCTCATCCAGTAAGATTACATGGCATTGCATTGCCCACTGCTGGCCTTACTTCACACGTGGCAACGTACTGGTATGATAGTATCTCTGCGGCCTGTGGCGTACCTTTGTGACCACATAACTTGTATATCTTCTCTTGTAGGATTTAAAGAATCGGCACGGACACTGGTTGTGCTGGATGTCGACGGGTAGAAAGAACGGTTTAACGTGAAGAACACATACGCGAGCCCGCATTCTGTCGTCGAAATTGCGGATAATCGTAAGAATCCCGGTTGGTACACACAGCAGTGCACCACCTCCCACAGGAGGATGTTAGGTCGACAGAGTCGTACGCTTTCTGCAGATCGATGAGGCACACGCACAGGGGAATTTTCCTCCTCCGTCGTCCGAGCTCTTTGATCTTTCGATCGGCGCACGAGGAACAACGCACCGATGGTTGATGGTGCGGGGCGGAAGCCGCACTGCTCCTCGTATGTACCGTATGGGAGTGTTATCGATCTGGCAGCAATTGCCACCTGCCTGGTATGATGTCGGGACGCGACGATGTCGAGTAACGCTTACCGCCTTCGAGGGCAAAAAACCCGCAGCGTATTCCCTTGGTATTACGGGGGACCATAGTTAATAGGACCTATGGTACACACAAAAACCTATATATTTATCTCTTTTTGCTAACAATATTTGGTCCTATTAACTATGTTCCCCCGTAATAGTGTAGTTGCAGTGAGTTCTCTCTTTTGGTGAAGAACGTACTGCTGCAGCTGCTGTAGATGATCGCGTCTTTCAACAGTGCTTTCTGAACCCAAACATTGGTAAAGATTTTGCGAAAACACTCGCACAGACTGCTTTGAAGTAGCTTTGAACCGTCTTCTCGAGTATTTCGTGCATAATAAAAGTTGCCCAAATGTGAGGATACGTTTTACCGGTAACTTTTAACTACTGCTGCTACGTACAAGCAGTTGTGATAACCCCTTTTAGAACCGCAGTCCGGTTTTGGGGGAAAAACTACTTGAAGTTTGGCCGGTTTGTCCCCAAAACGGGACTGCGGTTCTAAAAGGGTTAATAATCTTCGTACGTCTGTTTTGCCTTGTATATATACCTGGTACCATATAAATACTGTTTTACCTGTTTTGTACCTTACATGTATGTACATGGGAAAACAGACGTCCTATTTATAGCTTGGGACCATTCCATGTAAAACTCGTCCGTCGCACAGCAGTATACACATGATACCAGGTACCTGTACTATGCCGTACCTGCACAGTTAGTACGTATACACTGCCTTGTATGTGAAGAACACACACAGCCGGTAACATGACATTTGATATAATATCTGTACGTACATACGTACCCCGTAGACCAGCACGGCTGTTGAAGACATACTCCTGTACGTACATGGAACAGGATCATTTTTTTGGTCACCAAGGGTGTGTGTCGGTAGACTAATTTCCGTACGAATTTCAGGGTTTTGTCGTATACTGCTGCACTTGCTTCGTACCTGGTACGTACCAGTAAGCGAGAGTCGAGCCTGAAGAAGAGGCCGAAAATCTCACGTACCTGGTAGTTCTCAAGGGTCCCCCCCCGCTCACCCTCCCCCATCCCCGGCCCGAAGTAGAAGCAAGGATAGAAGGGAAGCGCTAGGAAGCAAAGTGAATTCGGGGGAACGCATGGAGATATACCGATGGGATTAGAATGAAACAGTATTTGCACGGGCCCAGTGGACTTCGCGAAAAGGCTGAAACAGCGATTTCGTGTTGGTGACCTGGACCTGCCAGAAAGAAGAAAAACTGCGATTTCGTGTAGGTGACCTGGACCTGCCAGAAAGAAGAAAGAGGGACAAGGGAGAGAGATGCGCGGATGTGAGCGTGAGGGAGAGCAATGGAGAGTAGAATCTCGAATATTAATATTAAGGGGGACCATAGTTAATAGGACCAAATATTGTCAGTTAAAAAGGTTAAATATATAGTTTTTTATGTATACCATAGGTCCTATTAACTATGGTCCCTCGTAATATGAGAATGCTAAATGTACAAGGAGACAAGATGTGTTGGAAAGAAAGGAGGCACATAGACGAATGTGACATGGAGGAGATCGGTACACAGCTAATTGAAGATAGCAGCGAAATGACGATCGCTATTCTAGGAGATAGGTGGTGGCCACAGACCACGAAACAGGAAGGAGATAAGAATGGTAAAACGTGTTGTATGGAATATTTGGAAACAACCCAACGAACGCCCAATTTTTGGAGGTGTCTCTATTAGGAGTCGGAACGCTGCTCCGCCTCGAACGGGGTGGACGATCATTGGTCAAATGAGTAAGGCAGGCAAGCAGGCAACAAATGAGTACGCCCCCCCCCTCCCCGGGTTTCCAGGTGATTTTTGTTTTTACCTTTATGGGAGCACTATAAAAGAATGCCGCCGCTAGTTTGACACGCTGCGTTTGGATTATCGGCTGGCTGGTTCAGGCTTGAAAGTAGACAGCGGGTGTATCAACTTGTCAGTAATACATGTCAATAGTGTTCCATCCACGGCAACTTGAGGTTTTCTTGGTATAGGCCGTCCGCGACGTCTGACCAGAGGTCTGCGTCTCGTCTCTTGATGTTGCTGCAGGAGTCGAAATCGGTCGAACAATGGAGTACACAGCACTAAATAAAGGAGACAAGAAACGACCCCGTCAACTGAACGTTTGCACCTTTTACTTGCGGACGGACAGCTACAGCTCCTCACAAACAACCGCAGCCCCCCCCCCACAGCCCGCCAAACAGAGGCACGCTTCCGATTGGGTGTGTGAGGGCGTCGAATGTGCAACACAGGTACTGGTCTCGTGGGCGGCCAGAATCGACTCAAGAGGCGTTTTCGTGAACTCGAAGTTGCGAGTCATGAGCACGAAAAAAATGTTTTCGTTTTAGCAAAATCGCGAAATCGTTTCATTTCACGCGCGGGAGGGAGCTCTGCCTGTAGCCTGTAGTGCTGCTCTGTGTGGTATCATTCATACCTGGTGCCTGGTGTGGAGGGTGTGGAGGGGCTATATATTAATATGACCGATGAAAAAGCGGCTTTCACCAAATATTTTTCTGGTCTCCAGGCAGAAAAGTTGACGCGGACGCATCTATTTTATTAATAGCACGAGTAGCTGACGTGTGTCGGAGAAAGAGTGCGGGCGGGCAATAACGTCTGCGTGGCAGGTGCGGTAATATGTTGCTGGGCCCATTAACAGGGAAAAATAGAGTTCAAACAGCTCTGGACTCTTCGTTCATGTGCCGCATTTTTTTTTGTGTTGCATTGCTCTTTTTCGCTTCCCGGTTTGCACACCAACACCCAACCGAGGCAGGAGGTATGCCGCAGTACACAATCTACAAAACACCTACTCAAGCAGTTACCAGAAGGCGAGAAAGGACGGCCTCCTCCGGACGCTGGAACTCCTTTGGACACGCTCCCGGCGCTTCTGACCCTGCTTTAGCTGCTGCTGGCGCTGGCGCGGCCTCTCGTACGCACACGCCTGTTGTAGGTCTCCCTCACCCTTCGCCCATTTTCACCCCCCCCCACCCTGAACCATCCTTTCACATTCCGTTCACATTCCGTTCCATTCTAATCGCTACATCTCAAAACCCACCTGTCTCTTTCTTCCCTCTGTTCCTCTTCTGCCTTCTGCTCGGTGCGTGCACCCCCCCCCCCCCCCCCACCCCCACCCCCTCCGTTCCCCACTCTCCCATGCCCCCCCCCCCCCCCCCCCCCCCCCCCGGTACAAACCCTCCGCGTAACACGCAACACCCAACAACGCTTCGTGGTGGGTGGAAATTCAACTCATCTCCACGCTCCCTGCCAACGAATAACAATTGTGGCGGCACACCGCACGACGTCTGTTACACCAAACCTACACGACCAATCGCAACAACCTGGGGATGATTAACAACGACCAACTCTGGGGGGGGGTTCGACACGGCCAACAACACTCGCGTGATTAACACGACCTACTCTCTGTCGGGGATGGAAACAACGTCATCGATCGACGACACAACAACAAACAATCAACTATCAACAACTAAATCAGTGCTTCGGCAAGAACAACAAGGGACAGCTGGGCCAGGGAGACAAGTCCAACCGCGGAGACGAAGCGTTGGAGATGGGGGACAACTTGGAGCCTGTGTTCCTAGGGGTGGGCCGCACCGCCGTCGCTGTCGAGGCAGAGGGAGACCGAACCTGCGCGCTCCTCGACTCCGGTACGCTTTTTCTTTTCTTTTTCTTCACAAAAAATTATTTTGTTAACACGAACCACTTCGATTTTTCGGTCCTCGCTCGTATATACAGCGGTGTGGCACTTGTTTTGAACGAAACTATTACTAGCAACGTAGCTACGGACGTTATTTCAGAAGCGTGTATAATTTTGTTTTTAGGGTAGGGTAGGGTTGGCGGTGGAGGGGTGGTGGGGGGCGGGGGGGGGGGGGGGGGGGGGGGGCATCACCGTTGCCGCCGATACCCCGATCGAGCTTTTCCAGCAGGGGTCTGGGGTAGATGCCGCCTCAAGAGCCTCAGAGGCACCCACCCCCCGTTCGACGCTCTGTTTTGCGGTGTGCCTTTCCTTTCTCCACGTTCCTCTCGGGTCACACGCTCTGTCCTTTGTTTTTTTTTCTTGATTCAGTCGGTGAGTGTTTGTGAGCGTGGATGAGTGATGAACGTTGAAGCTCGTGCTGCATGTTGTCCGGTGGCAAACACAGCAGTGCTAAAGCTATGACCAACGACTGCAAAAAGGCGAGGAAAGCAGATAAGAGGTTGGGCGGGGGAGTTACCGTGAAGTACAGAAAAGGGTCAACCTCTTGTGCACGGGTTTCCTACTAGAGTAGGGCCAACCTCTGTGCGTTGTTCTCCCGTTAAGAGTAGGTGTTTTGCTTCCCCTTGGTTTTGTCTCTCGTTGTCAGACGTGCAAAAAAACAACATAAATGTGGTACAGTAGTTACACGTTTCCCCCCCCCTCCCCCCCCTGTGAGGTTAATAATATTGTTAAATTATTTGGTACCAGGTATTTTCATACCAGGTATCGTTTTGACTCTACCATGTAGTCCTCGCCCATTTTCCGGGAGTCTCTGGTCTATTTTGTCTGTGTACGAAGCAATGATAAGACCTGGAGTGTTTTCAACCGCCTTGGAGCAGTGTGCGCGCGCAGGCAGGGAAACAGAGATGGGGGGTAGAGTCACGTGGCAGGGCGCGTGCCGTACGCCTGCGCCTGCGCGTGCCGTACGCCTCCTCGCGTTGTGAAGTCGGACAGCGATTTGAATCATTATCCCCCAATCAATCACACAAGAGGGCCTTCACCATAAAGAGTTTTTTTTTTTTTTTGTATCGTCCATTTTTCCCGAAAAAGTTTCAAGAGCATCTTCTGTATATCATCTTCAGCTCCTTCGATCTGCAGGTAGATAATCTAGATCATGTAGGTCCTGAGATATGCGGTAGATCATTTAGGTCCTTTGATCTGCAGTAAATCATCTAGGTTGTATGACCTACGGCAGTATCAGTTATATCATCTAGGTCCTTCGATCTTCAGTAGATCATCGAGATTATTATGTCCTACGATCTACGGCAGCAGACCATCTAGATAGTCTAGGTCCTACGATCCACAGCAGTAGAAAATCCAGATCATCCAGGTCCTTCCATCTGTAGTAGATCATCTAGATCGTCTAGGTCTTACGATCTCCAGCAGATCATCTGAATCATCCACTGCAGGTCCTACCACTCCGTTCCGAGGTACTGCTGTGTAGCAGGAGGGTCTTAGCACTACGCAGACAGATCCAACCCATGAAACGTGTAATTCTACTACTCTTACATACGCCAATGGGAATCATACCGAATAACTTGCTTCCACGCGGCGACAGGAGGCAGATCCTAGTACAGATCAGGGACATATGATCTATCTGCTCTGAAATATCTAGATCAAGTGCGAATAATCTGTAGGTGATCTGTAGGTGATCTGTAGGTGATCTGTAGGTGATCTCTAGGCGATCTGTAGGTGATCTGTGGGTGATTTGCAGATGACCTGTAGGTGATATGTAGATGACCTGTAGATGACCTGTAGCTGGTATATCTGTAGATGGTCTGTATATGACCCGTTGATGATCTGTGGATGGGATATATGTAGATGATCTGTGCAGAGGGTGGCTTGTCGCTGAAACCGGCGTGTACCCACACTGCTGCTGCGTATCGTTTCTAGGCAACGTGCGCTGCTGGGGGGATGCGGAGCACGGGGCTCTGGGAACCGGCAACCTCAAAAACACCGGGGACGGAAAGGTGGACATCGCCGACACCGTTGATCTGGGGGATATCGGAGCCGTCGCCGCCATCGGCAGCGGGCCGTGTGCAATCACGGAAGACGGCTTGATGAAGGTGGGTGGGTGGGTGGGTAGGGTGTTGATAAGTTTTTTTTGTTTATTATTATACCTGATACCTGGTAGTCTTTTGTGCTGTTATCGACTAAATAGAAGACGCTGTTGACCCTTTTACGGCCGCAGTCCCGTTTTGGGGACGAAACACTTGGAATTAAAGTGGTTTGTCCCCACGAACGGCACTGCAGTTCTAAAAGGGTCGAGTACCTGCCGTTTCCTTGTGTAGGGTACGCCGCGTACTACCGCCTCTGCGCGTGTGTATCAAGTCATGTGTGTACGTGTGTTACCTGTGCGGTGTGTTGCATCATCCCTGTTCGTACGTCACCGCCCGAGGCTTATTTCTTACTATTACGGGGGACCATAATTAATACCAGGTAGGACCTATAGTACACATAAAAATCTATATATTTAACCATTTATACTAACAACATTTGGTCCTATTAACTATGGTCCCCCGTAATATGTGTATGCACGACTATTGTACCAAAACACGCGAGATACACACAACACACTAAACACTAACCCTCGGACAAATTTCCGAGCTGCTGTTTTTCACCGGTGGGACTGCAAAACGGATATTAATAGCGCTGCTGCGCGCGTGCGCCTATCGAAGGATATCTCGGCGAGCTTTTTTTTTCTCTCATCCCAAAACAGCTACTACTACAAAATATTTGTGTTACCCCCCGCACCCCCTTGGGTTCGGGAAAAATGGCTCCGAAGTTCATCCCCAGAGTGTGTAACCCTGCGGTGTTGTGCGATACCTATGATGGGTGCGGTTCGTTCCGGGTGTACGATATCATACCATGCTGGCCATATCTCGGTATAGGGACACGGCGAGACATACCTGGTATGTTTATGTGTATCCGTAACAAGATTACGGGGGACCATGCTCGTATTGATATTATAGTAAAGGACCAAATATTGTTGGTAAAAAATGAGAAATGCATAGGTGTTCGTGTATACGGTAGGTCCTACCAGGTATTTATTATGGTCCCCCGTAATTACAGGTTTAGATGTGCGTTGTATCACTGCTGTGTTCATGGACACACGGCCAGATCAGTACCGCATGTATATATGTATAAGACATGTCCAGCACGAGGAGTCAAGACTGTTCGCCGCTGCGATAAATTTATTTTCTTCAAATAATTGTCGGTGCTCTTGTAACTACACACAGCGCCACAAACCGACGCCCCTGCATTTCTTCTTCTTCTTCTTCTTGTTATTATGGTTATTATTATTATTATTATTATTATTATTATTATTATTATTATTATTATTATTATTATTATTATTATTATTATTATTATTATTATTATTATTATTATTATTATTATTATTATTAGGATTATTATTAGGATTATTATTATTATTATTATTATTATTATTATTATTATTATTATTATTATTATTATTATTATTATTATTATTATTATTGTTATTTCTCTTTCCATCCGACTATGTGCAGCACGATCTTCAACATGGATCACTCATAACTTTCCCGAAAAGAATTATTCATTTTTTTCTTGCTTCAGATTCGAGTGCCTTCTGTTGTGTCATGCCGTACTGTGGTGGCACCAGGTCAGACCGCAGAGCCCTTGTACACACCTCGCACAAATTACTTGTTGCGTGCACGGCATAATATCGTATGTATGCATGATACGACTCCAGATACCTGGTATTTGTTTTTTTTGTTTTGTTTTGTTTTTTTGCCATGAGACAGAACATGGTGCAGAGGCACAGACAGCACGAGCTTCAACGTGGAGCATTTACCAAATCAGAAAAAAATGCCTGTGGGGACCCCCGAGGTAGCAGCCGTGATCATAACACAGCAATAAATTTCGCTTGATCTACAGTCTGCTCTTGTATACATAGCGTGCGCTCTCAGCAACATGCCAAATAATGCCATGCTGCGCCCTGTGGTGCACCAGAGGTATACAGTGATTGCAAGGGATTTCGGGCACTGCGGGATTTTATTTGCCCCCCGGTAACGCCAGTGGCCGATGCTTCAAATCGTCAAATGTTCACTCGTGTGCAGCCTCGAAAGTGTTTTGAGATTGATAATCGCCTTTTGTCGATTGACTCTTTTGTTGTCACGTCTTGAAAGCGTTCGAGTTATAGGGCCCCCAGCCGAACCATGCTAAGGAGAAGAAAACACATGCACCCTGACGGCATGCAATCAAAGCAAAGAAACCAAAGTCAGCCGCGCATTGGGCAGACAGATGACGATCTACAGACCACGCGCCCCTTCGAGGTGCAGCTGTGTATGATCTAACCCCTTTTACGACTGCAATCCCGTTTTGGGGACAAAACCACTCAATTTTCAAGTAGTTTGTCCCCAAAACGGGACTGCGGTTCTAAAGGGGCTAGCTAGCCTTCGTCTGAAATACCCGTGAGACCCTTAACGGCGGGAGCGGTCATTAGTCCCCGAGGCGTGAACCCAGCACGAGTACGTACTACGTTTTCGTCTCCATGCCGTGCCTACCACTATCCCGGCAGTACAAAAACCTTTCTGCCTCGGCTCGAGTCGGCGAGGGGAAAAAAAAAAAAAATGCTGCAGCTCTTTTTTTTTCCCCCCGCTCGACCAAGAGCGTGAAGGCGCCCACCGCACGTACACACTGATTTCGTGAGGGTGGAGCGAGGAAGGTGTACCCGCTACCTGGTACGTATCTTACAGAACGCGACGTTTTGGCGTGGGCTACCGATAATAAGGGCTGGGGGATAGCAGATACCGCTCCCGCAGTGCGTACCGGGGGCATGTATGTGTGCTCGAGACGGGGGCGAATTGGCGCACAAAATATGTGATGCCGTTTCCCCGTCCTTTTTCTGTCATTGCACGCGAAATCATATCTGCGTTGTAAATCATAATCTCGGCCAGATCCTGTCTCGCGTGAGGGACACACCGGCGCGCACCTTTTGAGGCTTTTTTTTTTTTTTGCTTGGGCGGGGCGGGGGGGGGGGGGGGGGGGGGGGGTGTCTCGTATTACCGGTGTTTGCGTGTTCTTAAGGTTCGCACCGTAATAAAGAACCGGTTTCGCCGTGGACGATTGATATCCCTGCCGGTGGGTGGGTGAGTGTTTTTTTTTTTTGTCTTCCTCCGGCTTTGATGCGACAGAGCTTGCATACGTGTGATGCAGGACGGCGATGTAATTAATGGAAAGCGCTACTATAAAAGTAGCCGCCAAAGCTCGGCATAAACACGAGAACCGCTTGGAATTCGTGTTGAGCGTTCCGAACAGGTGCTCTCGTATATCCGTCCAGAATGTCGGAAGGGTGTTCCGTTCGTGTATTCGGTTTGCCTCGGTTTCCTGCTTTCGTGACTTGTTTTGAGGTATTCGAGTAACGCCGGAACTCGTGCTCTTCGTATCATATTTTCGGAGGAATGGCGAACGCAAGGCTACTGTTAATACTGCTGTAATAACAATAATGCATGACCTTCCCTTATGCCGCACGTATTTTGTTTTACGAATACTGATGACGGGCAAAAAACCCCCAGTGCTGGGGTAAGGGCTACTACGGCAAGAACGGACAGGGGTCTGCCGACAACGCGGGGGACGAGCCGGGCGAAATGGGAGACGCTCTCCCGGCGGTGCCTCTCGGCGGGCGTAGCCTCGCGCGATCGATGGCCGGCGGACGGGACTTCGTGTGCGCGCTCCTGGAAGGCGGGGAGCCTTAAGGTGCGATGCTGTTGTTGTTGTGGTTGTTGTTGTTGCTGTTGTTGTTGTTGTTGGTGTTGGTGTTGGTGTTGGTGTTTATTTTTAACTCGTACACTTGTGTGGATCGGAGAGAGGCAGAGGGATATTAAGCGAGAGGGAGGGAGGGAGGGAAAGAGGGAGGGAGGAAGAGAGGGACGGACGGAAGGGGGGGGGGGATGGAGATTAATATGAGGAAACGAGAGTGGGTTGGGGAGAGAGATGAACACAACAGAACAAAAGACAGTTTTACAGGATTTGAGAAACGAAGAGGGGTGTACGCGATATCATGCATGAGGGTAGTCGTGTGACCATTAATTAGTTAGACTCTCGCATCCCTACAATACCGGGACGGAGCACGCCGAGTTTTCACCGACCAGCCGGACACTGCTTGCACCGAGCGCGAAGCGCCGTCAGGTGTTGGACGCGACGCATGAAGGGCGAGAGCTGAATCGAATTAAGAAGCGCTCTTGAGGTGTATTTTATTTCATATGGATGACAGCGTCTATAAAATGATTTAGGGGATGGGGGAGGGGGGGCGGGGGGGGGGGGCGGACCAACCATGTGACCCCGGATCTTAATTGTGATCAGGGGCGAGCAGGAGTAATAAGGGCGAGCATATTTAATGGGATGATCATCGATGAAAAGACACCGCAACGCCGTCGAGGACATCAATACCAACAACAACACCCGTCTCCCCCCGCCCCCGTCCTTCCCACACCTAGCACCGACACCAACAACAACCCACCAACACCAACACCTACATCACTCCCCCCCCCCCCCCCCCCCTCCCCCCCCCCACGAGCAGTGCTGGGGCAGAGCGGAAGGGGGACAACTAGGGAGCGGAGCCGTCGCTGCCGTCGGCGACGACCCCGGTGAAATGGGCAACTCGCTCCCCACGGTCGACCTCGGCTCCGGCCAGGGCGTGGCGGGAGGTGGCCGCGGGCATCCAGCACACGTGCGCGCTGCTCCTCTCGGGGGCGGTGAAGTGCTGGGGGAGAAACTTTTTCGGGAACCTCGGCCTCGAGAGTTTCAGAGCCAGGTAGTGCGGCGTGCACGACGGAATAAATTGGTTTTGCAAGCCCTTTCTAGCGCTGGCGTCCAACGGTGGGGACAAGGAGACTTGGAACTACGGTCGGAGTTTGGTGTCCGTACAACAATGAAGTTGTGGTTGCACGGGTTGAGGTGGTTTTTTTTTTTTCACCCACAAGTCAACATGTCGTACCGTACTTACATACACGAGATTTGACATCCCAACATTTTTACCTGGTGTGTACTTCGTACCTGTAGTCTATGGAGACGTTTTTGGGGTTTTGACACCTTACCGTAGTAGTGAGGCGTTCGTGTGACGGGGCATCTCGTCCCGTCCTTTTGCAAAATACTGTTCGTATTCCAAGTAGGTTTTGTGCTGATATTTTCAATGCTTCGTTGTGTGTGTGTGTGTGTTTTTTTTTTTTTTTCTTTTTTGGTGTGCTCTGTGTAATGTTTGTCCAGGGGTCACGCTCCGGAGACGATGGGCGACAGCTTGCCCGAGGTGGACCTGGGGACGGGTATGACGGCGGTGTCTATTCGAGGCGGGCGGAGAGCGTACGTGTGCCATTCTTAATGAAGGCGGCCTTAAGGTGAGCAAGCAGCCAGATGAGGAATAAAGCGAAACACGTATCATCCACTACGCAGCTCTTACGGACTACGAGTTTCGACGAAATTTCTCGATCTCACAGCAGAGTTATATGAGCGTACCATGTACCAGCATGCGTTTTTCACGCGTTGTTTTTGGTTGTATCGGGCGTATATATTCGGGGCTGGTCACGGGTCGGGTCAAATCGCGCGGGTCAGGTCGGGTCGGGTCGAGGTGGAGGGGCCCGACATCATCCCTAATTGTGGGAAAACCGAACCTAACCCAACCCAACCCAACCCAACCCAACCCAGCCCAACCGAACCGAACCGAACCGAACCGAACCGAACCGAACCGAACCGAACCCACTCCGTGAAGAGCGCTATTGATAGCATTTTTGAACGTGTTTGAAACATCATACCGAACGTTTCCCTGGGCCAGCTCCGGTAGGTAGTGCTGGCGAACTGCGTGGAGGGGAAGTCCACCGCTTGGCGGGCACCATGGAGGAGGGTCACTTCTACTGTGTGTGACTAGTGCACTACGGTATACATACGCCTCTGACCGAATTGAACCCTAGCCCTTCAACCCTATCGCCGAGGCAACCTATGGCCGAGGCAACCAGTTGACCTGTCTTGCGGTTGCTCAGAGTTGACCCTTTCAGGAAGCTGCAGTCCCGTTTTGGGGGGCAAAACCGCTCGAGTTTCGATCAAGTCGTCCGTTTCCAAAGCGGGATTGCAGCCCTAAAAAGGAGTAGACACTTTGGTCGAGCTCCTTCATCTCGTACACAGCGTTGTGCTCAGCTCTTCTGGAGAGAGAGGGAGAGAGAGAGGGACAAGACCTGGCCAGGCTGTTAAGAAACGGTTGAAGTGATGGATGGATGTCCACAGCAGCTCCCTCTCCTCACGACTCGTGACGCATTTATTCCGAAACAAATCTCCTTGCCGTGAAAGAGGGTTTGGTTCTCACATTTTGGTGCCTGCGATCATTGTTTCGCGCTCGATTTTTTCTTTCCCCCGGAAGTTTCCGGAACTGAACGAGTTAGTTTGCTCTCGGAAATGTATTTACGATCAAGAGCCTTCCGAGAATTTTATTCCCGACGAGAATGACGCCCTTGCCGCTCCCGAGATAAAACGGGCGCTGAATACCCGTGGCTATCGCACATGATGCGCGAACGCAACGCCGGTCTGAGGTTTTGTGTGCTTTGGCCTAGGGAGGCAACTCGATGAGTCAGCCTGGCTTGGGAGACTTGTACCCCCCCCCCCCCCCCACCCCCCCCCCCCCCCGCTCGCCCCGTCCCCCCCCGACCACGCTGGCCATGCCCCGCCGATGAACGTCTCAAACAAAACGGCATCTTGCCACCACCTAGGGGTCAACTGGGCTTCATGTGTACCCCTCCCCCCCCCCCCCACGCCCCCTTCCGACACAGTATATACCCATGGCGGTCTCTGGATTTGGCCACACCAGAAAACAATGCAAGCAGTTCGACGCCGTCATCCATATGCCAAGAGAGTCCGCGTCACAACCGGTTGTTCTCTGTATACCAGGATGCAGCTCTCTGCCCTTCGGTGCGACTCGAAAAAAAAAATTCCTCGCGGGTGCTTCGCGCTTTGATGGCGCAAACCAACATCTGCCTGGTCGGTGAACGGCCCTCATGTGGTTCGACAGGGTCTTCTACGAAACGGCCGTACCACTACCGCCACGCATGGCAATGAGCACACCCCGCCCCCCCCCCCTACTCGGCTCGACCCCGCTCGTCATGCGCCTCCTTGAAATCACGCCTGGACAAGAAGGGAAACCCAAAACATTTGTTGATACCTACCTAACCTCCACAAGCAACCGCCCTCTTTTCTCCTTTTCTCTCTTTTTTTTTTTTTTTTTTTTTTGCAGTGCTGGGGAGACAATTCGCGGGGTCAGCTGGGCCTGGGAGACAAGGAGGCGCGGGGGAGGACGGTTCCGGAGATGGGGGACAGCCTGCCCCACCGTCCAGCTGGGCGCGGGTCGCAGCGTGGTAGCCCTGGGAAACTCTTCGCTTCCGATGTCCCCCTTCCCCAGGTACAATCGTGCGAGAGATAATCTACCGGTAGGATACTGATGATTCGCGATTCGGGCCTGTGGCAACGATAAGTCTTTCAGGGAAAGTTATGAGTGATGAATGTTGAAGATCATGTTGCACATTGTCGGATGGCAAAATGAATAATAATAATAATAATAATAATATTAATAATAATAAGAGTTGTCACCGGGTGTGCTCGTGTGGGAGTGGGAGTGTTTAGGTATCAGGGAGGGCCGTTGCGATACATCTATGTATGATGTCCGGCGAATCAGGGACACGGTAAATAATAATGATCACCGGGTGTGATAATAATGTGTGTGTTGATTTCAATGGGGGTGTGCTATCATGGGTGTCACACGGTCCACAGCGGTTCTGTTTTTTGTTGCAGTGGATATTTTTTGGACATTTTTTTATTTTCTGGACACGATAATATGTAAATACTGCCGGGGGTTTGTTTATGTGAAGGGGGGGGGGGGTGCCTTTGCTAAGGGGGGGGGCGCGGGGGTGTTATCATACGTGTTGTACGATATTGGGGGGGGTTATGTTGTCCTTGTTGCTGCTGGGAGCGACGTGTCTAGTGTTACGGGGGCACCATAGTGAGGAGAACACAATAATTTTAGTAAAATAGATAAATATATAATAGGTTTTTTGTGTGTACCGTAGTAGGTCGTATTTAATACGGCCCCCCGTAATAGTTGTAGGTCCTTCGTTACGGAGATGGTGTCGTCCAAACTGCTCTTCATAACGACTACTGAGCGTGTTTTTCTTGACAGGTGCGCCCCCGGGGAACACCGGCTCTCTCCCGTGCGCCGCCCAACCGACCCTCCCCGCTGCCGCGTGCGGGGCCGTGCCACGCCTGCCCCCACACAACAGCAGCTGCTGGCGACTAGGAAAAAAAAAAAATGTTTCCGAGGTTTTCTTCTTTCGGGAAGTTTATGAGTGATCAATGTTGAAGATCGTGCTGCACATTGTCGGATGACAAAAGACCAATAATGGTATTTTAAATATTAAACTAGCCAAACTTGCCTCAGCTACGTACGCATATATGTATATACGCATATATGTATATGAATATATATGTATATATATACATATTATATGTAGCTGTGCAATCGAGCAAATTCAGTTTTTATAAACTCATATTTGCAAGCTGAAGGCAACAGCTATATGTATGGTGCGGGTTGTATGACAAATGACCTCGGTGAAGGGTGTTGGACAGTTCTGTCAGGAAGTTTTCGGAATCTCACGGATCGGTCGGGTCGGGTCGGGTCGGGCAACCCTTACCCGACTCGACCTGACGCGCGAGGTTTGACCAAGCCCGTGAACAACCCTGGTGTTAATAATAAATAATAGTACAGGGGACCATAGTAAATAGGACCAAATACTGCTAGTAAAAATGTGTACATATGTAGGTTTTTGTCTTTACCGTAGGTCCTATTTAATGTAGCCCCCCGTAATTGTAACTAGCCATCACGTTCTCGAAAGCTAGCTTTAGAGCACTCGTCGACGGTTGTGGACACATGCTTGGTATGCCACTACAGTAGTACTTTGTAGTGGCTTCTGGCACGTTTGTCACCGAACACGCGAAGAAGATAGATACGTATAAGGTTTTCCTCGAAAATGTTGAACATGTTCTCCCCCGACATGCATGCGCTCACGCTAACGCGCTTCAAACTACGTGCTGATAAAAAGGCCATACCCCCTCATGCCCTTACCCCTTCCATTTCCCCCCCCCCCCCCCCCCGAACTTCGCGCTCGGTGCAAGCAATGTCTGCCTGGTCGGTAAAAGCCGGACGTGCTCCGTCCCGGCATGGTAGGGATGCGAGGGTCTATGGACATACGACGACTACGGCCATACATGACATTCCCCTCCCCCTCTCCCCCTCCCTCCCTGATAGTGACGCACTCTGGAGTCCCCCACGCCGTTACCCTCTGTCAGCCCCCTCGCCGAACCCCTCCCTGGGTCTTTCCTACCTTGGCTGCGGCAAAAAAAAAACAAAAAAACATTCGATGATTTTTGCTATATTTTTGTATTTTACTGTGGTGTTTTTTTTTTCTTCAAGTTTCACTGATGGAAAACAATCTCCAACGTTTCGTACGAACATACGTTGGAAGTCTTTCGTCTCCCCGAACCGCGGTCACAACTGCATTGCAAGCTTAGATACCTCGTATGCTTTTTTCGCGGGACGTGGGTTTTTTTCCTCCGACATGCATCGACGCACAAGTTCCAAATCCCATGCCACTGATGCCACCCCCCAACAACCTCCCCCCCCTCTCCTCCTCCCCCACCCGTCTCCACCTTAAAACGGACAGTTTTGACAGTCGCCCCCACGCCCGTACCCACGGTCAGCCCCTCGCCGAAACCCACGCCTATTCCTGCAACAGGTGAGAGTGAACGCTAACTTAACTACTACTAATACAACTCCTTTTTTTTTTTTTTTTTTCTTGTCCTGCTTGTTTTCGTGTCCGTTTAAGCCCCTGATTACGCGCGGCTGCAGCGTTTCGGCGAAAGTGTGTCGCGCTGTGTGTATGCTCAAGTTTTTCTACCCCGACATATATAGATATATTTATTGATATACATGTGCTCACAGTGTCCAAAACGAGTGGTTGCTCAATATTTTCCTCCTTCTCCTTGCCGCCCCCCCTCTCTCCACCCCCCGCTCCCCCCCCACCCCCCCCTCCACCCCGCCCCCCACCCCTCTCCACCTCTCCCCTCTCCACCCCCCGCCCTCCCTGTTCCCCTCCCTCTTACCCCCCCCCCCCCCCCGTTTCCCCGTTCCCCTCCCGCTCACCCCTTACACCCCTCCCCCTACCCCACCATCCTTCCCGCTACCCCATCCCCCTCCCCCCCCCCCCCCCCCTTCCCCTTGCCCCCCCCCCCCCCCCCCCCCCCCCCCCCGCCTCCATCCCGGCAATAACGATGGTTTCGACAGTCGCCCCTACGCCGTTACCCACACTCCTACCCTCGCCGAATCCAACCCCGGGTCCTACCTCGGGTGCCGTTCCTACCCCGTTACCCACGGCCATCCCTTCTCCGGATGTCACTCCGAGTCCTATCGCTCTCACTCCGGGTCCTATCGCTCTCACTCCGGGTCCTATCGCTCTCACTCCGGGTCCTATCGCTCTCACTCCGGGTCCTATCGCTCTCACTCCGGGTCCTATCGCTCTCACTCCGGGTCCTATCGCTCTCACTCCGGGTCCTATCGCTCTCACTCCGGGTCCTGTCGCTCTCACTCCGGGTCCTATCGCTCTCACTCTGGGTCCTATCGCGGGTAAGAGTCACAATCGAAAATTTGAATGTACATGTGCACGTCGTACGTGGTATGTCTTTTTTGGTGAGTGTGTCGAAATATGTTCATATTTTTACGTGTGTGTTGAATTTTTTTATCGCCCTTTAACTGCTGCAAGTAAGTATATATCCCTCTCTAATTCCCGAGAACGTGTCCCCCCCCCCCCCCACCCTTGTAAAAACGCGGTTGAGGTTTCCGAAGCTTTCCAAAGTATTTATTTGCTTGACTGTTTGGTTTTTCTTTACCGACGTGAATGGTCCACTCAAAAACTCCAGAACTCGTTTGTTCTCACTCTACCCCCCCCTCCCCCCCTTCCGTTTCCCCCCTCCCTGTCCCTCCGCCCACCCCACTCCACTCCACCCCACCCCACCCAAACTCGGACTTTGATCGGTTCCGACGACAGCCTCCCTGGCGCCCACGCCTCTCCCTCTGGTGCCAACGCCCAGCACTCTGGTCCCCGCGGCGCCCACCACAACCCCTTCTGCCCCCCCCCCGGCTATCACGACAAGCCCTTCGGTCCCGGGGGCCCCAGCCCCGAGCCCCTCGGGGCCCGCGGCGCCCACTACTAGCCCGTCTGTCCCGGCGGCTCCCACTGACGCTAGCCGTTCGATCCCCGCACCGCCCACCCCGAGTCCGGGGGGGGCCCACCCCCGGCCCAGCGGGGACCACCGTCAGCCCATTCGAGACCACCCCCAGCCCGGTGGGGACCACCCCCAGCCCAGCGGGGACCACCCCCAGCCCCTCGGCGGAAACACCCCCCACTACCACTCCCAGCCCTTCGGCGGCTGGGGGCCCCGAGGGGCCCGGGGGACCCGAGGGAGTCGGGGGGGGCGAGGGGGGGAGCGGGTCACCTGAGGCGACGGTGGAGCCGAGCTTGGTGTTGAGTCCTTCGAGCAGTGCTGCGGGAGACGACCTAGACGACGGGTCAGAGCCAAGCGACGCGCCCGTGGAGGCGGATGGGGTGCCCGATATAGATTTAGGCGGCGAGCAGGGGGGAGGGAGTTCAGGTGACGGTGAGAAAGGGCGAGGGCGGCCGGGGGGGGGGGGTTGGGTGGGGGGGGGGAGGGGGGGGGGGGAGGGCGAGGGAAGTGTCCTGTACAATAGGAATACGCAGCACCTACTTTTTCTCATGATCTTCCGTTGGCTTGATTGTAGTAGAGGAGGTCTAAACCTCACTCATAATCGTTTGTTTTTTTTTACGAAGAGAAAAAATAAGACGATTTGATCTCGTTCGCCGATCATGGCATGGTTGGTGTTGTTCGATTTCTTCGCTCAGATTGTTTGGTCGTCTTGGTGGTGGTCGTTCTCCGGCTGGTCGCTGTTGATGCCCTCACCAACGGGAGATGAATGCCGACATGTTTTTTGTTTTTTTTTGTTTTCCCATCTTGCTTCATTTGTTTCGTCGTCGTTTCGGGTTCGATTCCGCTCCGGCGGTTGCTGCAACGCCTTCCCCCTATACCAAAGCCACCTTTTTTTTTCTTCGTGTTTCTTTCTTTCTTTCTTTCTTTCCTTTTTTCCTTGTTTCCTTGTTTCTTCCTGTGTTAATGTCTCTCTTACCCTTGCATCGTCATCGTCGTCGTCATCGTCGGCGCGCCAGATTCAATATCAAAATCGACGATCGTGGCGTCCATTGCCGCTCCGGTGGGCATCATTTCCTTGCTCGTCATTGCGTGCTCCCTGCGCCGCGCACGTGGCAACGCCGCACCCGTCGCGGCCAAGCCAGACGGTGAGCGACCAAACAAATAGACCCCCCCACGCCCCCCCTCCCCGCTTCCAGCCGCAGGCGGCGGAACGTAAAAGGGGATAGGACTAGGAAACAGTTTTCATGCAGTAGATGGAAGCGACGCAATGAGAGCCCCGAACTGTTGGAGGTGTCTCTATTACAGTAGGAGTAGAAGCGGTGCTCTGTACAGCAGTATCGAAAAGGTATGCGTGGTAAACGGTCAAATGAGTGAGGCAAACAACGAATGAGTACCCCCCCCCCCCCCCCCCCTCCCCCTCCCCCTCCCCCCACCCCACCCCCCTCCCGCTTCCCCTTCTCCTTGTACAAAACAATCGTACCTGGTCCGAAAAGCTATTACAGCGGGTGCCCCTGTTTGAGAGCGGTCCGCGACAAGCCCATAGAAGCCGGCTCTCGACCGAAGGTTGGTGTTTTTATCTGTTGCCGTTGTGGGCACTATGTACGGTACATACAACAGGCAGCTTCTATTACGGGGGGGGGCCTTCGTTAAATAGGACCCATGGTATACATCAAAACCCATATATTTAACCATTTTTACTAACAATATTTGGTCCTATTAACTATGGTCCCCGTAATAGCGCGCTGAGCACGCTAACCTCGGACTAGATGAAACTAAGCTCGATGCCCAGACCAGAAGAGTATACCGGGGAGGAGGAGGAGGGGGAGAGGAGGTGGCGCGTTTAGTGGAAACTCCGGCGGGGGGCTCAGTCGAGGAAATCACCCAGAAAAACAAAGCTGTTGGGGGAAGCGGGAGGCGGGTGGGGGGGAGGGGGGGAGGGGGGGGGGGGGGGGGGGGGGGCATTTGATCGCTCTTGAGCTGTCGGGAAAAGTAACGGTTTCACAGCAACCATTGCGGCCACTGCGTGATTGGGGGGGGGGGATACAGATTGTGTGTCTAGGGTATCAATGGTTGAAAGAAGCACGATCCCGCCCCGCGGAGGCTGAAAACACCAAAGTGGTAATCACTCTGTCGCTAAATATTTTAGTTATATAGGGAGCATTTCTATCCTGTTACGGGGGGGGGGGACCATGGTAAACAGGACCAAATATTGTTAGCACAAA